>PVKM010017121.1:0-26213 GCA_004027735.1 Carollia perspicillata
TGTACGTATGTGAATGTGTACACTTATGAACATACAATATATGACTGGTGTGTATATATACAGGGGTGGGCAAAAATAGGTTTATAGTTGCAATACAAATAAATAATGCAATAATTAATAAATAATACAGAACGAACTGTTTCATGTACTTACAACTATGAACCTACTTCTGCCTACCCTTTGTGTGTGCTTATATATACATATAGACATATATCTATATGTACATATATACACATACACAACTATATGTATATACACTTACACAAATATATATTGGTTTGGCCAAAAAGTTCATATAGTTTTTTTCCGTAAAATAAAAGACACATTTTTCATTTTCACCAATAACTTTATTGATTTGGATATTTTGAGTATGTTGGCTCTCTCCCCCATGGTATAATGTTGATTGCCCTCAGTTAATGTCTTGATTTGATCATTATCAACTTCAACCAGTCTACCCAACCATGGAGCATCATCCAGTGAGTAATCTCCAGCATGAAACTTCGCAAACCACTTCTGACATGTTCCATCGGTCACAGCACCTTCTCTATTCACTGCCCAAATTTTTTGAAATAATAAAAAGCATAATATGCCCAAAATGTTGCATATCTCCTTCCATCTTCAATATAATAATGGCTGCACAAAAATCACCAATTTTTTAATTTGCTAAGTTTTTTAATGCACACAGATATGACAGCTCTCATAATACAATCTAACATAATTGTTTCAAATGAAAGTAAAGACAACTAAGTGCTACCAGAGTCATTGTATGGAAAAAAAAAAAACAAGTATAATTTTTGGCCAGCCCAATCTCTATATACACACATACAACTTTTTTGTTTTTCAATATCAGAAACATATTGAAAGGTCCACCCATAAATTTTTATGTATTATAGTATTCACAAAGCTCATCTGCAAAACATAATAAACTCTGCTTATGTTTCAAGATAGCCAGGTAGAAATGTTAAGAAAAAAATATTGAGTATTCAGATTGTTCTAGAGATAAACCTTGAGGGGGTCCTGGCTTACCTCCTTGGGTAGGAAGTTCTGGAACTGAGAGTCTTTGAGTAACAGGCCCCTGATGTTCCACTGTATATGGTGGAACCGTATAATATATTTCTTTACACTGCTGATACTTGGTGGAGGAGATGCCAGGGGTCCAACCGAGGTGTGCATTACATCCCTAGTGCATGGTGGTTGCTGGGAAACCACTGCCTGGAGCTTGCCTTTCCCAGCACTTGCCAGGCATCAAGGTAGAATCTCAAGTTCTCCCTATAGGACTATGGGCAGAAGGGATGGAGGCCACTTCCAGGCCAGGCCCATAAGCGCAGCCTAGGTGATCCTCTACCCCCTTTTCCCTGGGTGGACTGCCTGGGTTTTTATGTGCAGAGTGACTGAAGGGAACATGAACTGAAGAAGGCAGAACCTCTGACAGGCTCAGTCTCATGAAAAGAGCATCTAGAAGAGAGATCTCCACCCACCTTGTTAATGGCATAGCTCCTACCATGGCCTCAGAACCAGTGCACATTTGCTGGAGCTTTCACAGAGGTTATGAAGTCACCATCATTAGAGAAAGCTGGCTGGGCAGAGAGCAGTTCTCAAAGTTCAGAATCTTTTGGGAGAAAGTTGTTTATAAATACAAATCTCTAGGCCTCACTCCCAGATTCTGATTCATTAACTCTGGGATGGGGCCCAGAAATAGGCATTTTCATCACCATTCTAGGTGATTTAGATGCACATTTGGAGGAATACTGATAAAGTGAGTGGATTTGCAGAAATGGCAACTAGGAGACTGGGGTTGGAAATGGACAGCAGCCTGTATCCTGAGCCAACGCGTGAGCTGAATGAATTAGAAGTCAGGAAGTAAGTGGGAAAACGGGAAAATGGTCAAAGACAAGTTCCCTACTGCAGCAGTGAGCACTGATGCTCGGACACCCATGCCCTGCCACATTTCAAGGAGGATAAATGCTCAAACATGGTGTTGCAAAAATGGGCGAAGCCAAGAAAAGAAGTGGTTGACATTTAGACAGTCAAGAGAGGATAGTTTCAGTGCAAATATTTGCAAGCAGAAGCCCCTTTAGCTTGGCATAATTCAGTTAAAATAGATCCCTTAAGGGAAGTGATGGTTTTTAGGCAACACCGCTATCAACACCTATCATTTGCCTATCATAGGAGAAGATCATGTGAAGAGGCAAGAGCCTAAAATGACTGCTTTTTTTTCTCTTTTCCTTTCCAATATACTATCAAATAAAAATGTTACAGGCCTAAATCCAAAGCCTATTCTTGGACTGGATCTTTTCCAACGCTCTAAATTTAACCAGCTGGGATTTTGTGAGCACCAGCCTACTCAGCCATCTGAAAGGTAGAATTTGCTTTTTAAAGGGGAATCTGCATTTCACCGTAACACGGAACAGGTCATTGTTTCCCCCTCAAAGAAATATGGCCTTTCGGTTCTGTGGAATGTGGACCATTAAGAGAGACATGAAAGGACCAAAACATACCAATCAACACATGTAATATTGAGGAGCATGAAAAATGTGCCCTTATTCCTGGTGAACTAGAGACCACATCACACATACTATAGGTGTTATCACTACCAAGTTTATATTGAAAACCAAGTATCTGGTGAAAAGAGGATCTGAGAGAACTGCACTGTTGGAATAAACGTTAGATAAAATCACAACCTTGTTTACGTTAATCACTGATTTGTTTAATCGTTGATGATTTAATCGGTCGCCAACAGCTTTAAGTAATAGTATAGAACTGTACAGAATTTCCCTTCGATCGTGCTTAGTTTGGGAAGTAACGTGAGCTAGTTCAAAACATCTCTGCTCTGTACTAGTGAAATCAAACCCTGAAGTGGACCGAGCACATTGGTGAACATGTTCTTAGAAACAGCAAACCAATTAGGGGTCCATCGATGCTCTGAAAGCTGGCGCTCTGGTAGACGGACGGGCCTGAAGACCTCAGCATGGCTGCTATTTGTGAAATGATTCAGTACAGCACACGGGTGTCATGTCTGCAAGAAGACGCCAGACATCTTGAGGAAACCATCACCAAGTCGTGGAGAGGAAGATGTTTCATGTGCTTGCAACTCTCGTAGTGCGTCTTTCTTTTGAAAAGTGTGAGACAATCAGTTTGCAAAATATCTGATCGGACTTGTTGCCTTTTTTGAAACAGTATTCCTTGCAATTTATGTGCTTCGAAGCTGGTCATGAGGATTTCAGAAGGAGGCCATGCTACTTTTCTAGCTTATAGCTCTTACATGTAATATGATATAATTTGAGGGTGGATGTTTTAGGTTTTTGTGTTCCTTTAGGAAAAATGATCATAGCATTTTCAAGGTTACCAAATCCCTTGACCAAGTTAATTTCTTTGACATGTGCAATAGCCCCGTTCAGTAGATGGTGGAAATATAATGATTGGAATGCACTGGTTTTCACTTACAGAGGAGGAAACTGAAACAAAAGGATGTCTGCCATCTGTTGAAACATTGCAGCACTGTACTAGTGGGATAGTGAGGGTGTGTGGTGGCGGTTCCTGAACACTGGTCAGCTAAGGAAAACTGATGTTTGAAAGGGACCCTTGATTTATCCTTTGGACAAGTTACTGGAAAACAAAGTCATTCAAATGAAGAAACATTTGTTGAGAAGCTACTCTGGCATTTCAGGTGAAACAAAGATGACAAAGCACGATCCCTGATACCAAGAGGTGCAGAGTTCTCTAAAGGGAATAAAGCAAAACTCACGGAACAGGCACTCAGCATCACAGCCGGCTCCACCCCAGAGAATGGGGGGCAGAAAGGCAACAGTGAGGGACAGCGAATGACGGGGAGCAGGGACTGGCTCAGCAGCCTTGGGAATTTAACGTCTGCAGTTCTTCATGGTTGATAGTGGGAGGGGATTGTTGACAAACACTCCCCCTTGACCAAAACTTAGTCAGGCTTCTATGAACTCCCTTGCCAACTAGGCCTTGACATTGGGACTATTGTGTCCATCTTTGCAGAGCCCAAATTTAGCACAGGGTTGTTAAACAAGTTTAGCGAGAATCCTCCACCTTTGATGTCTAATGTTTCTCTACATCTGATTAAATTCCTCGTTCCTCAACACCCCCTAGATGATATTTGATCTGCTTTCAGAAAAAATCCTGTCAAGCCTGTTTAGCCAGAAATACTCCCTTAGAATAACTTTTCATCCCTGACACCTCCACCCCCTTGGCTGGAAATCCTCACTTGTCCATATTGTATTCAGATCTAAGGCCAGTTCTATACTGAGATTTTTTTCTCTCATTGCAATAGTTCCTCCTGCATAAACTCTATTCTTATCACTATACTACTGACAGGCTCTGGTTTTTCTTTAAAAAAAAAGTATCAGCAGAATATTTTCCAATCCAGAGAAACATAATGTCAGATTAATGTAAAATAAAGTAAAACACAATAAAAACCATTACATTACTTATCAACATTGAAGTATGAAACACTTAGTTGTTTGTGAAAATTCTAGATAGAGCAGAGCGCTTCTAAAGCACCAGCTAAAGACTATGATGAATTAGAAGAAAGTCCAGAAACAGTCAAAGGCATTAGAAATCCAAGAACTGTTCTAGGTGGAAACTTTAATGGGCAAATCAGAGCAGCAGTATATTTGTAACTTTTCCAGAAAGTTTTTCTACTTGACGTGTGCCCTTGAAAGGAAAAACAAGAAGAAAACACCCAAGACACCAAATTAGAAACTTAAAAAAAAAGCACCCAGTGCTATAAAAAAATAGTTGTATAACATCTCAAGGATGAATTTTAAGTACATTCAAGTCTCGAGGTAGCAACACCTGCCTAATTCCGATACACCTTAATTTCTGATTTCACTTGAAGAACCTCTGCGAGGAAGGGGTAAACAAAGCTGATGGGAAGAGACTTGGAGACTCAACGATGAGCTGAGAGACTTTCCTCCGGAAACAGAGAAGACTGTCACAAGTGGGAGAGGCTCTAAAGAGGGTGAAGGTCAAATTCATTCTCAGTCCTCAACTGAGAAACTTCTGTACCATGCAGAGTGGGAATTTAGTGTTTGGTTTGCTAAAAAGCTTTTGGCAAAAGGTATCTGTCTTAAGTCATTCAAGTAGCCTTGTGCTCACTCTGCAGGGGAAAGCAGGTTGCTTTGCCAAAAAAAAAAAAAAGAAAGAAAAGAAAGAGAAAAAATCTAAATCAGAATAATTGAAAAGTAGAGAAATACTTTACTTCTTGTCTATGCCAATGAATTATAATATTTTGTTCCATCTAGGACTGGATAAATAATTGAAGGTATTGTAGCAAGAAACAAAACCTTGGATAATTTACATTATTCCCTGTTCACATGGGAATGAGGTTATGTTAGATAAGATAATCGTGGTTTCATGCTGTACTGATGAGGGTATGGGAGATGCATTTATGTAAAATGTTAATAACTATAGCCAAGTAGATTGTACTTTTTCCACTGATTTCCTTTGGAACTCCAGGAAATTAGGAGTAGAACTAGAGAATTATTTGGCTATATGTTAGTTCTTTGGCCTCTTAGGAGCTGGTGGCATTGGACTGATTCACTGTGCAGAGTAAAGGAACCAACTGACATGTGCTGAGCAGGAAAAGACTTAGCTTCCCCCAGAAACACCTGCAGGTAGAGTATCAGATGGGCCTTCTGTGCTTGTTTTTCTGCCCAGCATCTCCTTGGTCAGCAACCTCTTTGTCATCTCTGTGACAATCCTACTCAGTCTGTGAGGTTCAGGTGGCCCTCCCACCCACTGCCTCCAGCGGCTTAGATGGACAGGTGACTGAGGCTGACCTCAGAATACTTTGTGTTCTGGTTTCAGCAGTTGACACAAGGTGAAAGCTGAACCATACCATTGCCTCCTTGGCAATTTTGCCAGAGCTTTTAGAAAGATATTCCCCCTTTTCACTGTGGCTACTAGGTTGGTAGGATAAAAAACTGTCAGTGCCGTCTTTGCCACAAAAATTGACGGAGGTGGGCAACGTGCCTGAGAATGCAGGGAATAGGTTGGATGGAAGTGCCAGAACACTGAGAGGCAAAGAGGCAGGATCTTTAAGATATTTCTGGGCCTGTGAGCCTAGCTATGCATAAAATGGTACCTGTTCTTAGATTTCTCAGTTCTATGTGTAGTAGTTTTCCTTTGGATTCTGTTAATACGGGGTTAGGTTTTCTTATTTGCCCAAAGATGGTTGCCTAATGAAATGATGCATGGGTTAATAGGGATAATACTTATTGAACTAGTCATTTAACCCTGCCTCTCAGAAGCCATGAAGGTCTTCCTTGAGATATTCTCCTGAAATGGCCAAGGTATTGTTACATTTTAACTGGTTCTCTTAGTGAGGGAGAGTGTCATCTAACCTAAGCCTGTACAATTTCAAAAAGTGTAACAGAAACATAAGCAGGTGTATCCCACATTAGGAAGATGTTATCATACACTTTAGTATTGTTCTGCATTATTTATCTCCATCTTCTTCTAAAAACAATTCTATTTCCCTGCCCAGCTGACACAGGTTTGGCCAGGTGACTTGCTTTGATCGATGCAATTTCAACGGGAGTGGTGGCCCTCCTATGTGAGTAGAACCTGTAAGAGTCATGACATTGTTCTGCTATCACTTTTTTCCCTCACCTGCCAAGAAAAGTACAGTACCAGATAGGGACTGCTCCTTCAGCCTGGGCTCCAGAATGAAGAAATTATAGGGAAGCAGAGTCACAGCCAACTCACATACAACACATAATGTAAATAAGGAATAATACCTCACTGTAAGCTCCTGAGATTGGGGGTTGGTTTGTTACATCACAAAACCCAATAAAACTGACTGATACACTAGGTATAGCAAAACCCAAAATTAAAAAAAATTGATTATTTACAGTTAATGATTCATAGTACCAATGGGTATCTAAATTATAAGTTCCTCTGCAGCACCTATAATATTGAATTTACCAATAAAATAATTCGCACAAGATAACAAAACCCATTCACTGCCAAGTTCTCCCCGATCCTGAGTGTAACACGACTGCATTGTCTTTCTTGGTCATCTCTCCTGGGCTCTGGTTGTTGTGTGCCTCCCACACATACAGTGCTCTGGGATCACGCTATTGATTCTGCAGATCTTTTGATGTATTGTTGTTCTAAGCTGACAACCCTTCAGCTGCTCTGCCAACAAATGTCACAAGAGAAGGCACTTGTCACAGCAGCACCTCCTCCTTTGTAACAGCCTTTTGTGGGCACGTTGATGGACTGTGGAGTTCTTTGAACAGCTGTTCCCTACTGTCGCATGTGGCAGTGTGGGGGCCGCACATCCCTGACACCAACCCCTGCCTCTGGGGATAGTCATCACATGGCCTCTTGCTTCTAAGAGGCTTTGTGCTGCTTAGTGGGTCGCTGCATGTCACGCTGTGCATCCCAGAACTGTGCACAGAAAATCAGTCTTTGACTTCTCCCCTCTTTGATTTGTTCATCACACGTAATTCTCTAAGATTAGCTGTCATCGTGCTTGCTTTGTCTCTCTGACATTAGATTCCTGAGGCCCTACAGTGTTGTGAGCTGTGTTGCCTCACCCTTTATATCTTTGTCCAAACAAAGACATGTCAAACAAAAACACTGTGCTGGCTCCCTTATCAGTTGCCAGATTTCTACAAATTTCAGCTGTTGTGAGGTTGGAGTGCAGGAGGAAAAGGGGGAGAAGAAAGCTTAATATCTGCTTATTCTTCAGCTAGAAACTGTGGGACTCGAAAGTAGATCTGTTTCCTAGTTCGCGTGTGTGAGAATAAAACGGAGAAGTTAAGTAACAAGACCAAGATGCCGCACGTAATGGAGCTGGGACTCAGTTATTCCCAACTGTCTCCACAGTTCCTCTCTCTCTTTTTTTCCCTTCTGATTCCTAGAGTTAAGTGCAAAAGTTCTCAGCAGTGAAGGGAAACCATGATTTGGGGAAAGTAATTTAAACTTCCTACTTAATGACAGAGTTGAGAAAAATAGACTCTAAAGTATCATAAAATTCTATGGATCTAAAATGGTTGCCCCGAAGCCCAGTACTTTTTTGGAGAAAAGTGGAGAGGTTTCTTCCATTCACTGTCCTTCTGCTACCAACATTGTGGCTCTAGGATTCATTCTTTCCTTGGTGGTTCCTGATGGAAAAGGCATCTTCTCTCCAGGCCAAGTTTAGCCTGTTACTTACACAGTGCATCCTAAATCTCCCCCTTCAGTCGGGACAAAACCCCAGCATTATCCTCTTCTTCTTCTAAGCATTTAACTTCTTTCTCCTTATTGTGTCTTTCCATCCACACATCACACACTCAAGATTCCCCCTGTAACAAAGAACCCCCCACCCCAATCCATGGCCATATCACTTGCCTAGTTCGATTCCCAGCCAGGTCACATGCCTAGGTTGCAGGCCAGGTCCTCGGTTGGGGGTTCATGAGTGGCCACCACACATTGATGTTTCTCTCCCTCTCTTTCTCCCTCCCTCCCTCCTCTGTCTAAAAATGAATAAATAAAATCTTTTTAAAAAAAACCCTGCACATAGATATTTACAACAGTTTTATTCATAATTGGCAAAATGTGGAAGCAACAAAGATGCCCCTCAGTAGGGGAATGGATAAAAATCCATGGTCCATCCAGACTATGCAATATTATTCAGTGCTAAAGGGAAATGAGCTATGAAGTCATGCAACCTTAAACACATATTTCTAAGTAAAAGAAACCAATTTTAGAAGGCTACGTACTGTATGATGCCAACTATATGGCATTCTGGAAAAGGTCCAGAGGCAATAAAAGATCGGTGGGGAAAGTAGCAAAGATCAGTGGTTGCTGGGGTTAGGGAGGCGGAAAGTGGGGAATAGGCAGATCACAGAGGATTTTTAGGGCAGTGAAAATACTCTGCATGATAGTATAATGATGGCTGTGTGTCATTACACATTTGTCCAAATCTAGAGAATGTACACACCAAGGATGAATGCCAAGGTGAACTGTGGACATGGGTGATCATGGCATGTCAACGTAGGTTCATGTGCGGTGAAACCATGCTCTTCTGATTAGTGACAGTGACAATGGGAAGGGTGTGCATGTGTGGGGGCAGAAGGTATTGGGACTCTCCATACCTTCTTCCCAGTTGTGTTGTAAACCTAAACCCGTTCTAAAAAATGTCTTCATAAAAAACAAAACAAAGGCCCAGCTAGCCAAGTCCTTGAGAAACATTCAAAACGGTCTCCTCCAGTCCTCCAGCACGCGGGGACAGTAGGGCTCTGAGCCCTGCCTCCCTCAGCAATAGCTAATTTCTACACAGTGATGTAGAGATATGCCATTACCAGAGTAGCAAGGGTGCTGCTCTGATCAGCTCTCTGAAGCTCCTGGATGAAACAGATAGTCTCCCTGGGGCATAGAAAGAATTGAGGGAAGGCGGCAACCTGTTGCAGATCAGTTTCCAACCCCCAGGCTCCTAAGATGTCTTGTAAGAAGACACTATGACGAACAGCGCTAACTCCTGTGCAGTGGTGCTAAGCCATGAACAGGGGGACTCTGGGGCCGCAAGCTCTGACTCCCGCTTTGGCACCGATTCCTGCACTCACTAAGCCGCTCCACTTAACCTTGCGAAGGCTCAGGGTCTTCGCTGTGAAAAATGATGGTATCAGTGACATTCTTCATCAGATTGTTGTGACAAATAAGCAATAAAATAAGCTCTGAGTATATAATTACAGCTTAATATAGCAATGGTTATTTTCCCTTCGCACACAGAGAAGGATGTACACACATACGTTACATTGCGTGGGAAGACCAAGACTTCTGAGGTGAAGTGATCACATCCAGAGGTCAGGGACTGTGCTAACTACACTTTCGTAATTAACATCTTCCGACAAACTCCCCAGGATTTTATTTCTTCATAATTCACTTATTCACTAATTTCACAGTGCTGACCCTGCCAGGCACTGGAGAGAAAGAGGTGAAAGAGATGTGGTTGTTGTCTTTAAGGAGAAGAAATATGAGAAGAGTTAGAAGCTTAAGCTCTGGGCGTAGGTAGAGATATGTGAAAGGCAGTGCCGGTACGAGCGAGACGAAGCACATTTCACGTGTGAATGAGGCGAATGTGTACATTTCAGCCTTCTGCCAAGGTTTTCAGTAAGATTCTCCTCTCCCTCTCTCTGACAGGCATGGACCCACGTGGTTTTCATACATTATTTTTCATGTCTCATGGATACCTGATGAAGAAAATATTTTTATTAGCCTCATTTTTCGGAAGAGGAAAAGTAGACTCAGAGAGGTTTTATAACTTGCCAAATGCCACGCAGCGAGTGAATGGCAGAGCTAGATGTCAAACGTAGGTCTCTCTCTCTAAAACTATGCTACTCCTGCCTCAACAAGCTGTGTTTAGCACACTGAGTTTGAAAGGTAGGAAATGTCTATTTTTCAGGGCCCAGCTTCAAGCAGCCCTAAAACTTTTCAAGATGATATATTTTCTGTTAATAAAATATAGGTAATCCAGGAAAAGTACTGCATAAAAATATAAAAGGTCTGATGTTGACATTACCCTGATGCTAAGAATTTGTGAGCACATGTAACTTGTCAAGATCAAAGTTATTTATGAAAGAATGTAACACAACTGTTTCCTTTTTCCCCCATCACATCTCAGGCTTTTCAAAGGACCTCAAACATGTGAAAAATAAATCATACTTATGAGCTGTGAAAGCATCACTGATTTCCACTTGATTCTGCATCTTAAGATAGACCGCACGTAAAGGCCTAATTGAAACTGACCGAGCCTCCTGACAGGAGACCATTTGCCCTTGTTCTGTGGCCTAAGGATGGCTTCTTGCCTGGCTTGCCGGCCAGCCAGCTGGTAAATGTGTGCCGTTTTTTGAAGGGGCACATGGGGTGGCTGAAGCTGAGGGCATGAGAGCATCACAAAATGGCTTGAGTTTGGAGTTTGGCTCTGAGAGATCATCTACTTCAAAGCTCTTCATTGGGAGGCGAGGTGCTGAGGCCGGGAATGGTCAAGTGAGTCGCCTGGTGTCACAAGAGTAGTCAGCGGTGAATTTCAGGGATGAGTTCAGACCACCTGCATCCCTCATTAGCATATCTGTGTGGGGCTGAATAGTGTCTCCCCAGAATTCACGTCCACCAGGGCCTTGGAATGTGACCTTATTTGGAAATAAGGTCTTTGCAGATGTAATTGAAGATGAGGTCATACTGAATTAGTGTGGCTCCTAATGCAGTGATTGGTGTCCTTATACAAACTGAAAACAGATACCTAGGGGAGAAGGCTATGGAGGCAGAAGTGGAAGTGATGCACCTACGGAGCCCAGTAAGACTAATGATTTCCCGGGCCTACCAGAAACCGGAAGAGCAAGGAAGAGTTCTTCCACAGCCTCTGGAGGCAGCAGGGCCTGCCAACCTTTTCTTTTTGTTTTTATTGAATTTATTGGGGTGACCCTGGTTAACATAGTTATACAGGTTTTGGGCACATGGTCCTACAACACATCATCTGTACACTGTATTGTGTGTTCACCGCCCCATGTCAAGACTCTGCCCTTCACCATGTATCCCCTCTGTGTTCTCCTCCATCTCCCCACTCCTTCCCACAATCGTATTGTTGTCCATGGCCATGAGTTTTCCTCTCTTTTTTTCTCAATCCCTCCAAAACCCCCAGCCCTTTCCTCCACCCCGAGAGCTGTCAGCCTGCTTTCTATGAGTCTGTCTCTAATTCAGACTTCCAGTCTCCAGAACTATGGGAGAGTAAATTTCTGTTGTTTTAAGCCACCCAGTTTCTGGTTTTTGTCATAGCAGCACAAGGAAATGCGCACAGTCTCTTCTGCTCATCCATGGCTCAAGCCGGGCATCCTTCTTTCTAGATAAAGACCCCAAAGTGGGCTGCTGCAGCCCGTGGGTTAAGTCCTACCCTCAAAAATGAAGGACAGCATTTTAATCTGTAAACCGAACACCTCTCTCACTCACACCTGACAAACACACTTAGTGCTGTTTTTGTTCCAATTAGCTGTAAGTCACTTTAAATCTCATCACAGGAAGCAGTGATCTATTTAAATTGAATGCTAATGCATTGCTGCTTGCTTTTATACCAAACAGGAATACAATGTGGAGAAATTACTTCCTAGGTATTGTGGGTCTTGAGATCTAGAATTATTAAAACAGCATGGATTACTGGAAGTCAGTACAAGAGAAATATTGATATTTGAGCAGTATATTCCCACAGAATTGACTGGCACATTGCAATTTTCAAAATCCTATTATTTTCTTTTTGCCAGACAGATCTTTCCGATTTTTACCATGCTCACTGAAGTTGAAAGTCTAACAGAAAAAAAAAAAAAGATTAAGTCATTAGCTCAGATTATTGTATTACGGTTTATCAGAGTCTAAACTGGTCTCCAGCTCCCCATCGATTTGCCTTCTTGGACATTGCAGCTACAATAGCTGGTTACCCTTTGCACTCAATCTACAGCCACACAGGTGTAAGGCGAGGTTGAAAGCTCATGCTCTGAAATCAGAAATGCCATTTTAGACCAAGGCACTTAGGTTTTGTTTGCATGACACATAGGGAACCAGAAATTAGAACTTCATATTTCAATCCCCCCTCATGCTTATAATGGGGAGGGAAGCAAAGAGAGAGTATATTGATTTCCAACTGCCTGCTTGTGTAGTACTGCTTGCGAACAAAGGAGAGAGGAGAGAGGGTAGAAGGGTAGATGCTTTGCTGCCCGGAGTGGGCTGAGAGACTGAACACAAGTACTTTCAGCGCAAATGGTCTTTTGGTACATCTACTCGACCCTGGAATGGGCAAGTGCTCAGAATCCAGGATGACCGGTTTTAGGGAAAAATAGAGCAAAAAAAAAAAAAAAAAATCGAACTGGCCATCAGGTAGGCTAAAATCAATGTCAAATGAAAATTCTTATTTTATCTTATTTTTCTACCATTGTGGAACAATATGCCGACATAGATATTGCTCCAGCATAAGACAGTAAGAGAGAGATAAAGAAAATTTTCTTGAAGCTGGTAGTGGGCTCAGTGAGGGAGGTTGGTTCACATCCTCAGGATGGAACACTGTTTTTTATATGAGGAAGCTGGTCTGTTTTACTCTCCTTTGGAGTCCTTTGTTTAGCCTTAATAGAATTTTAAAAAATCTATTACATATAGGGTATCAAATGACATTGATGAGCATGAGGAGGATGAAGGCTTAAAGCTGACCTACACTTTTCTTCAGGTGATGAGTACACGGACTGCCCTTTATGTCTTTGGCCTTCCTTGATGGTCTATGTGGGTTACTCTGCCATGTTTTGTATGTCTATGTAAGTTTCCTTATATTTTTTCCAGTGTTTTTGTTATCAGTATCCCAGATGGTACTATTACTTGCCCCCTTTAAAATATGTGTTATAAATTAAGAAGTTGGTTTTCTTTTAGCCATGTCCTCCTCCCCCAATTTTTGTGTTATTTTTCTTGTATTAAACGGTTCTTTACCTTGTTAACCAAGAACATTGAAAAAAATTATACTAGGCACTGGTATCTGGGAAGTGTTTAATTTTGTACAGACATAGTAATGAGGCTTTGTGTTACTTGTACTTTCGAGAATTCAATGAAGTCTTTGTGATGCCTTTCAAAGAAGGTAAACTTGGTAGTACCAGTGCTATTGTATTCCAGAATTAGAATTCAAGTCAGTATTTTTGGTATTAGCAATAGAGTTTGTTTAACACCAGGACTATATAGTTTGTTAAAATTTAAAAGTCAGCATCTTGAAGTATGTCAGATATCAAAGTATTACTTGATATCATCACATCTATTATGTGATGATTTTCAAACATACTCTTGCATCAGTTGTCTATTGCTACATAACAAACCACCCTGAGGCTTAGTAGCTTCAAAGAGCAATGATTGATTGTTTCTCATATTCTGTGGGTTGAGTGGGCAATGGGCCTCTTCTCCTGAGCTTGCTCACAAGGCTCCAGGCAGCTGTCAGCTCAGATGGTGCTGGAAGCTCTAAAAATAGCCTCATTCACAAGTCTGAGATCCTGGTGCTGGCTGTCAGCTGGACCTTTTCCTTCATGTGGTCTCTGAAATTCAGTAGACTGGGTAGCCTCCTCACAATGGTGAGAGTTTTGCAAGAAGATGAAATCAGAAGCTGCAAGGTCTCTGAAGGTTTAGCTTCAGAAGTCTCACAACATCATTTTTGTTGCATTTTCATGGTCAAAGCAATTCCTAAGGTCAACTCAGATTCAAGGGATAGAGAAATAGACTCTACCCCTGCTTGGCGGGAGGATGAGTGTCACACTGGAAAGGGACGTGCACAAAGGATCGGCATTGGGGTTATTATTGTGCACCCTATCGACATTCTCTAAGCTGGCTCCTTCTGTGGCAGTTTGCATCTCTGTCCCCGTGGTCCTCTTCCCACTTGGCCAAGTACTCTGTGTTTGGTTTTAGGTTACGAGTAAATACATCACTTTATCCTCCTGTGACAAAGACTGCTAGCTGTCCTACAAAATCTATTCTTTCCTTCTTCATCAAAAATAAAGCCCTTGTTGTTTTTTGTTGTTGTTTTGTTTTCTGCTTCTTTGTTTTTTTGGCTGGATACACAAACCTCTGGGTCGTCAACCCTGAGAAATGAGATACTAGCCCTGGAATGATTTCTTTCAGAGTTCCTGAATGTCAAAGAAAAAAACATTTCTCAGTTGTCTGAGCACTGTTCCTTGAGTTTCTCTAATTTTCACTGATAAACCTGAATGCTAACATATCTTCCTTTGTTATGTAATTAGAGAGCCATTCTGAATGTACTAAACTTATTATCAAGTTGTTTATTCCTCTTTTGATAGCATACAGAGATGGAAACTTAATTATCTTCTTTCTTGCATTTAGTCAACCATAACTTTAAAACATCACCAAAAATCAGTGACTTTTGGTTTTTTCTAGTTGTGTTAACTCAGGTTATTTGTCTCTTTTATTAACATAGAAAATCAGGAGCTAGTCATTATTTTTAAAAATACTGGAACATGGAAACTAATAAAATTTAATTGGATCTAATATTCCCACTGTTTTCCCTACTTTAATATAATAAAAATTTAAGAACAGCCAATTTCTTGAGAAAGTAAACCCTTTAATGGTTTTATATTTTTGATTACTTCTTTTTAAGGCTTGCAAAAAGAAATATGATAAACACAATGACTGTAACAACAAAGAAAAAATGTATACAGAATGTACAGTAAAATAGCATATTGTTGGTATACGGTGAATATACCATTGAAAGAAAGGGAAGTTTGCTCCATCAGTTTTAAATGACCTGATATCATAAGAACAAGATGGGTTTGTGATGACATCACCCATATGCACGAGTTTACAAAGAGAGTAACCTGCTTCATGATTTAGGGCTCCACTATAAGATCAAGGATATTAAAATGTGTGAGATAGTGGGTTAGAGTGGGGAGGCAATATTCCTAAAGAGTTTTGTGAACATAGCTATTCTTCCTGAGTCCTCACCCCTCACTTTGGAAGAAGGACATGTGACAGTACTATTTCTGACTCTGAGTCTAATGAGGAGGCCTCATAGGGAGCTTTGGAATATGGTTCCTACATTTGGAAGGGTACAGAAGACGGGTGTCTGATTTACACCTGGGAAAGCTACAGTGGCTTAGAGATTAGGAAATAATGAAGGCAAGTGAATGGCTGGCCTATTCCTTTTGTGGCAGAACCAGGAGAGCACCACTCATATTTTTCAAAGGAAGATGGGCTTGAGTATTATCTACTGCATGCTGTGGGCTACATAAGAAAGTGAACCCATGTGGAGTTGCCTGGGTAAGGAGATCTCAGTGGAAACAGAAGTTTGGGAGTGGTTGGAGGAAGTAAGCATAGAGAAAAGCACAAAGCAGTAGGACCACACCTTCTTAACCAATCCTGACTTCCAACTGAAGCTAGAGAAGTGGAGATTTGACTTAAATGTGGTTTGGGGTTTTGATTAGTATTTTAGATTAGATATTCTAATCAATGAATCGAGATTGTTTATGACTTTAAGTACTCAATACCCTGGCTGAGTTTTCATCTAAGAGCTAGAAAAGGTAACTTCCACCAAAGAAGTTTTCTTTGAAAAAGGTAAGAGTCAAAAATAATGTCGCATTTGTTCATAATCTGTATTAGTGATGATCAATAAGCTAAATACATGAAGAACATTAGTTGAACAAAAGTGTCATTTTAAAACAGCTCTTTCCTAAGCCTCCCAACAAAGAAAAACCCAATGCCAGATGGTGTCACTGGAGAATTCTACCAAACATATAAAAAAGAATTAACACAATCCTTCTCAAACTCTTCCAAAATATTAAAGAGGTTGGGAACACTGCCAAACTCATTTTGTGAGGCCAGCCACTACCCTGATACCAAAGCTCAACAAAAGCACCACAAGGGAAGAAACCTACAGACAAATATCTCTGATGAATAGACATTCAAAATACAGATGCAAAAATTCTTAATAAAATACTAGCATAATGAAAATGTTATATGTCGTGGCCAAGTGTGATTTATCCCTGGGATGCAAGAATGGTTCGACATATAAAAATCAATTAATGTGATACAACATATTCACAGAATAAAAGATAAAAATCACATGATTATCTCAACAGATGCAAAAAAAGTGTTTGACAAAATTCAACACCCTTTCACGGTAAAAACTCTCAACAAGCTAGAAAGAGAAGGAAATTGTTTAACATATTAAAGACCATATGTAGAAAAACATACAGCTAACATCATACTTAATAAAAACTAAAAACTTTTCCTTTAAAATCAGGAACACTCTCACAGTATTGGAGGGCGTCCCAAGAGCAATTAGTCAAGAAGAAGAAACAAAAGGCATCTAAATAAAAAAGTAAGAAGTAAAATTGCCTTTCTTTGTGGATGACACGACTATAAAAATAAATACAAATATGAAACCCTAAAGATACCATTAAAAATTTGTTGAAACTAATAAATTCAGTGAAATGGTAGGATGCAAAATCAGCATAAAAATTCATTTACATTTCTATGAACTAACTCAAGCTATCTTAAAAGGAAATTAGGGAAAACAATCTCATTTACAATAGTACCAAAAAAAATAAAATACTTAAGAATAAATTTAACTACAGAGATGAAAGACTTGTATATTGAAAACTACAAAACATCAATAAAAGAATTCAACAAGACACAAACGAATGTGAAGACAACCCTTAGTGTTCATGAATTAGAATATACAATATTGTTAAAGTGTTCATACTGCCCCAAACAATATTTTTTGGTAGGATTCATTTGATCCCTATCAAAATCTGAAGGACATATTTTAATAGAAATAGAAAAAATTCTAAATTTCATATGGAGCTCCAAAGACCATGACTTAGTCTTCAGAAAGAACAAAGCTAAAGGCATGACACTTCCTGGTTTCAAACTATATTGCAAAGCTACAGTAATTTAAAAAGTATGGTATTGGCACAAAGACAGAAATATACTAGACCAATGGAATGGCTTAGGGATCCCAGGAATGAATCCATGCA
This sequence comes from Carollia perspicillata, assembly GCA_004027735.1. NCBI lineage: Eukaryota > Metazoa > Chordata > Mammalia > Chiroptera > Phyllostomidae > Carollia > Carollia perspicillata. Next base: position 17,514 of record PVKM010017121.1, read on the forward strand.
TGCACGGTCCATTAATCTTCAAGGGTGCCAAGAAACACAATGAGAACAGGATAGTCTCTTCAATAAATGGTGTTGGGAACACTTAATATCCACATGCAATACAACTGGACACTTATCTCACACTATTTACAAAAATCAACTCAAATTGGATTAAGACATAAACATGGGATGCCAACTGTAAACCTTCTATAGGAGAACAGGAAAACAGCCTCATAACATTCACCTTGGCAATATTGTGTCAACATGACACCAAAACAATCAGCAATAAGAGGGACTACATCAAACTGAAAAGCTTCTGCACAGAAAGAAAAAAATCAACAGAGTAAAAAGCCAATCTGGATCGAGAGAAAATATTTCTAAATTGTATATCTAATAAGGGGTTAACCTCCAAAATATAAGGAACTTCAGAAACTCAATAGAAAAAAAAAATCTAGTAATCTAATTTAAAAGTGATTTAAGGACTTGAGTAGATATTTTTCCAAAGAAGATGTACAAATATCAAATTGATTATGAAAAAAAGCTCAATGTCACACTCACCATCAGGCAAATTAAATCAAAATGATGAGATCTCACCTCACACTTGTCAGGATGGCTATAATTTTTTTAAAAAGACAAGAGTTATGAAAGCTGTGGCAAAACTGGAACTTTTGCACACTATTGGTAAAGATGCTAAGTGGTACAGCTGCTATGGGAAATAATATAGAACTTCCTCACAAATTAAAAATAGAACTATCATATGATCCCGCTCTGGATATTTACCCAGGAGAATTGAAATTAGGGTCTCAAACGATGTTAGCACCCCTATGTTCATTGCAACTCTATTGACAATAGCCAGAATGGGGAAACAACTGGCTTCCGATGGATGAGTGGGGGAAAAACATATACATAGAAGGGAATACTACTCAGCCTTAAAAAAGAAGGAAATTCTGCAATATGCAGTAACACAGATTAGCCTTGAGGACATATACTAAATGAAATAAACCAGCCATGGAAAGACAGATGCTGCAAGATTCCACTTATATGATATATCTGAAATAGTCACATTCATAGAATCAGAGGATGCTGGTGGTTGCTGGGGGGCAGGACTGAGAAGTCCAATCAAGGGACGAAGTTTCAGGCAGGCAAGATGAAAAAGCTCCAGAGATTGGTTGTGTAGCATTGTAGCTATAGTCCACAACCATGTACTCACGTTAAAAAAATTGTTGAGAATAGATTGCATGTTAAGTGTTTGTATCACAGCAAAATAAAATATATGTATAAGAAAAGTGAGGAAACAAGCACACAAAAACCCTAAAATCAATCACAATGAGGAAATAGCCTAAATGGTTCCTATAAATTACACAGGTTATTGTCTAAGAATGACCAAAATTCACAGAAAGATGAGTCCTTTCACTGTACACTCAGTATAACACGGGAATTCAGTCAGCTTGCCATGTGCAAAGCCTGCCACTTTGATTATCAGTGGTGTGATTTCAGGTGAGACGTGTAATGTTTAAGCCTCTGTGTCCTCAGCTGTTAAACTGGGGATAAAGAATCGTAGCTGTCTCATTAACTTGTGAGGACTCAGCGAGGCCATTAGTAAGGGCTCTACACAGGTTAGCTGTTGTTTCTGTTAGGGTCCCAGCAGCAGCTGTGAAACAAAGTGGGACTGGCCCCTTTCCTGAGGCTGCGGCCAAAGAATCTAAGGATATGTATCTTATAAATCAAGTGGGTGTTGCAAATCTCCTAACAAAGATTTGTGCCAGAGAAGCAAGTCCCTCCCTGTTAGAGTTGAACCAGGAAGGACCTCTGTGTACCTCTCAAGGCTTGTGTGCAAAATGAATGCATGGCTCTAGCTTCCAGGAACTTAATGAGTTGAAGGTGAAAATATCAAGGCCCCTTCCATTCCTTGGGGAATTTTCCAACATTGTTCCAGGATGATAAGAACTCAATTCACAGCCTCATCAGGGAGTGGAGTGTTCACACAGATGCATGTTCTCATTAATTGAGGTTTATCTTATTTTCCCCTTACATAGCTATGTGTATTCCTGATGCTTCAGTTCTTCTGAAGGGGTGGTATTAGCTGGAGGTGTCATAGAGCTTTAGCAGATGGAAGAAAAGTTGACACTGGCAACGCTTCTCTCTCTTTCTCTCTCTCTCCCTCTTCCTCTGCCTCTTTAGAACTTTTTACTTTATCATAGCATAAAAGCCAGTCTGTCTGGGAACAGTGTTTTCTCAGAGGGGCTTAGACTCCTAAGAAAAGTTAATCAGTGCTCTTGGATGTGGAGAGAACAACTTAGTTCCAGTGACATAACCGATTGACAATATAAATATTTGAAGTTCAGCTTTCCTTAATGAGTTTCCCCACTCTTAATAGGTAGATAAAATATAAAAACACTTCAATACTTCCAAGGCAAAAGAGAAAGAGCACGAGAAAGGCAGGTGAAAATGTGGTTTCTCCTCTAAATCTGCTGAATAAATATCTGTGGATGTAATGAGGCCAGCTTCAGGTTATAATCACTGTTTCCCCACTACCTAATAATGTTCTATTCAGCACCTCCTGTCACACAGCTTTTGGGTTGGGTGGCATCAGCTCACCAGGTAACCTCAGGTCATTTCTTTAGTTTAAGCCTGTGGTGCAGCAGAGCAGGAGAGGCTGGACAAATTAGATGCACAATGTCAAAAAAGAACCCACCCTGTTTTCATTAGTATTTGGCATTTGATGCCCTGATCTGTAACCAAATGAGTACTTCTACAATTGCTGTGCTGTATGGAGACTATGATTTTTGACCAGAATGTCAGTATGTGGTCTGTAAGCTGGGTGTTAAAAACTATGCAAGCTAGTGGTTGGAAGGTGCATGATTTTGTTCTGAATATACATCTTTGAAAATATCGATTTAAATGATGCAGTATGTGCTCCTTGTACCAAACTTCTCTGCATATTGGATGCAGTATATTTCCTTAAATATACCAAGATGTTAGCTTTCAAACCAAAGACTGCTTTCTCTGAGTGTGGGGATTATTATCACACTAAGAAAGGAGAAAGGGGGTCTCATCACAGCCTGGATAGTACATGAAAACAATGGAGAAATCTCTCGCAGAAAAAAAAGAAAGAAAGAAATAATAAAGTATGTGCATTAACTGCTCCGTTCTATTTTCATGCATTCTGTTTCCACGATATTCTCGCTGGTTTAGATGTGAGATGACGACAGAGCGATTTTCCTGGGCCAGAGAGTCAGAAGATTAGATTCAACTTCTGGCTTTGCCAGTTTCAATGTGACCTTAAGCAAGTCATTTAGTTACTTCTCTGCAAAAGAGACTTTTCTTATGGTCAGCATATTTGGTCCATAGATACTTTTTGTTTTCCTGCATTATGTTTTTAAATGTTTCTGAACTGTCACTAAAAGTTTGGGAATTTCACTTAAAACAACAACAACAATAGATCTCTGGCTTCCATTAAAAAAGCGGTAGACTAAATACCAGTCCCACATTCTGACATGGCAACAATTGACCAGAGCAGAGCCGAGACTCACTCAGAACTGCATGTGCTTTCTCCTGTTGTGTCCATCTCCGCCTCTCCCTATGCTCTTCCCAGAATGGGGACTAAATGTTCGTTCCATTTACTGGGCTTATTGTTGACTTCCTTACAGCATGGCTATATTTTTCAGTCTCTGTATCTCTACCTAAAACAGAAAAAACAAAAGTCCTAGACACCTGGGTTTAAAAAACTGTATGGGAAGAGTGCATTTTTTCTAAGTGGATATCTCTTTGGTTTTAATATGCTAACAAAGAGAGTCCATGTTGAAAAACTACTAGCCCCACTTCACTCATTGATAGTCCCTACCTGGTCTCTCTGACCATTCCGATTTTTCATTTCTGGTCTATTTGGGCATAAAATGCTACAGTTCTATAACTCCATGTAGAAACTTCTCAAGAGATGCCTCCTTTTGAATGTCCCATTGATGTACACCAAAGAGAGAATTCTTTGGGAAGATGTCTGGGTCTCACAGAGGAAGGGCTTTTACACATGCAGTGTAAAGCTTTCAAAAGAAGGGCCCCGGGGGCCAGGCAGGCAGCTTGATGAATAGTTATAAACAACTGGCATGAATTCAGAGGCCTTGGTGAGGCCAGTGTGTGCTAAAGAGAATGGTTTTCCCAAACCAGATTTTCATTTCTTCCCATATTCTTTCATTTCCACAGTGAACCAAAGATTTCTGTCCTGTTTGGCACTGCATTGAGTTGTTTGGTGGTTCTCACCCCCAATAACAGAGACCCACAAAGGGTGGGATGCAAGCAGAAGAAGCAAGCCTGAGATAAATAACACCTCATACTCTTTCTTATAATAGGTACAATAAATTGCCGGCATTTATGTGCCAGGTGCTATGCAAAGCATTTTACATATGTTATCTCATTTTATCCTCATAACTACTTCATGAGGAATGTACTATTTTTCCGAATTCGCATGAGGAGTCTAAGATGGTAGAAGGTTAAATAGCTGGTGCAAGGTCACGCGAGCCACGTTGGAGAATTAGTCCCTCTATTGTCACAGGCTTTGCTCAAAACCACTTCACTACACTGTACAATGGCCTTAATGGTTTTGACAAAGAAAGATAAGGGAACAAAATAAATATCTTACTCATGCAATAGTAGAAATTATTTTTCCCCTGCAATGTTGTAATGCTTTTCTATGAACATATGTTTTTCTTCCTATACCTTATATTTGACAAAATACTTCCCCGCACATTTAACTCTATCAACAGACTCAGGAGGCAGGCAGTGCAGGCCTTATCAACTTCATTCTGCAAGTGAAAAAACCCAGTCCTGTAGAGATGGAATGACTTGCTCCCGGTCGTACTTCTAATGGAACTGAACTACAGTATCCACGTGCCACATCTCATCATCTCTTACTGGTCCATGCTGCCTTCCTTCTCTTAGGCTAAATGTTTGGCAAGCTTCTCAGTATGAATGGAAGCACCTTTTCTCTTACAGAGTGAGGAAGAATGATCTGCCTTCCATGTAAGCAGTAAAAAAGTTTTCTTCTTATTTTTTCAGTGTCGCCTTATGGGTAATAGCAAAACAAAAAAGCTATTAGAAATTGGGTCATACTGAGAAGAGTAATCTGTTCATTTAAACCCACTGACTCTTCTGTCTTTCATGGATAAAAGTTTTAGACTGACCTGACATCTTTGAGAGGTGTTTGTGATGATTATGTTCTGTCCTCAGAATTTCAGTGAACCCATTTGTAATTGATCAGCTCTCCTTGTCATGTGTTAATGAGACCAAGACAATCACTTAGCTTTGCTCACGTCCATAGATGTGAACTGCCCCCTTGGCCTTGACACATTTTTCAAAAGGTTATAGGAAAGACTGAATTTATTGATACCACCAAAATTGTAAAATGTATCTCTTTTTTTCCCCCAAACTCAGGCCATCAGAAATCTTTGCACAAGCTCGCTGTATCTCTCTCTATATATTTCTATATGAATATTCACTGAGGAAGTGGCACAAAAATGCAAACTTTCTCAAATTGTTTCATGAAGTGCTAATAGATGTTCTGAAAAAATGAGGAGATTAACACCACCATGGTGACACAGAACACCAGTGTATTGCAGAAAGGCCTGGTGTTCTAGGTCTCTCTAACCTACTGCCTGTTTGGGGGTCCGGTTCTGCATCAGGGTTCCTTGTATGGAGAGGTGGTTGTCATTCATCAGGTAAGAGGTGAACATGCAGAAGCATGAGCATATTATATTTTGTATCAAAATTTGCTTGGACTTAGATTATCTATGATCTGTTTGTCACTGTTATTAGCAAACACCTATAGCTTTGGTGCATGTACACACAGACTTTTTATACCAACTATTTCTAAATTCTTCCTAATTCTGAACTACCATGGGAATGACATGTTTTTTTTGACATTTAGGAAACATTAACTTTTTCCCCCTGAGAATACCACTGCTATTTTCCTTGGAGAAATATCCACCCTCACCACCATGTGGCTATAGTGGCATTGTCTCCATTTCCTCCTTCAGGAATGGGAATGAGGCAGTTGTCCAACCAACGAAAAACCACATTCCACTGTCCAGGGGTATTGGCTCAGGAATCTGTTTATTCTCAATTCAGCCAGTTTGAATCACACCAAATACTTATGGTAGATAAACAATCCATCCATTCCTTTATCCTCCATTCGATATAGACATATGAGGAATAAAGCCTGAACGTTTTGACAGCTGCTTGTCACCATGAACCAACAATACAACCAAAAAGAGAAATGACAAGTTCTCCTATTGTTTAAGTCCTTTGATTCATTTAGGCCTTGAACCAAGTACCCTAGAATTGTTCAAAAATGTAAAATTTTTGGCTAAGTCAAGTAAAGATGAGTTTTTTGGTCACTTACAACTGAGCTGGTCCTCACAAATACAATCAGAGAAAATAAGAAATTAAAGGCAGAGTGCATAGTACACCTATTGTAGGAAAGTCTATAGAGCCTTATGAGTTTGTTCTAGAGCTTCAAGCCCACATTCAAATCTGCCCTTTGTAGTTAATGAAGTTTATTTAAATGAAAGTGTTGCATCGTCGTAGTCTGTTTATAGAGCACACATTGGCTGTAGGGTTTGGTGGAAAGAGCATGCAGTTTGGATAGGAAATGGTGGTGAATATATAACTTTTCAGCCAAAGGATCCAATGATAAGTTGCTAAGCCTTAGTCTCATCTGTCAAATGATTGTTGGAAAAAGTTAAACGAGATTACATGTGCATTACATGTGTATTGCAGGTGTATTACATGTGTAGTACCTAAACTAGCTGTTCAATAAATGCCTATTTTACAGACAAATTTACCTTCTACAGCTATACTTTCATCTAATTAATCTTGCAGTGTGTAAAACAATGTCTACTATAACCATACAGCCTTAGTTCATTCATTTATTCATCAATTTTACTCCCCAGTGAGTTTCTGTGGGTAACCTTGTCTTCTATATAAATTACACATAATCATATACCCATGAGATGCAAAGTGAGGAGTCTGAAAGCTCTGTGTGGGGCATGATTTAGGCTTTGAAATGTCTTCCAACAATTTTCCAGAAATATAATGCAGTAAGAACATGGCCAGTCTGGATAATGCCATTCATTCCCTCATGTTGGAAAGATTCCTGAGATATCCTTGCAAACAACAAAAATTACAGAAAAATTGTTAAGGTAGCCTTTGAAAATACTTGTGGGGAAAAATGCTTCATAATCAAAAGGATATATTTCATTAAAATATGACCGTAAGCCTAATTTTTAATCTAGTTTTAATCTCCCTGTGATATGATCAAGTGTCTCATTTGGGGGCTACAAATTGAACTACTGTTATTTCAGCTTACTTATTCATTGAGAAATAAGTACCTTTAATTTCCTATAGGGAGTCTTTCAAAATATTGTAGGCCAGGGTGTCTGACCCATGGCCTACGCAGGCTGCATGTGGCCCGGGATGGCTATGAATGCGGCCCGACAAAACATCGTAAGCTTACTTAAAACGCTTTTTTCACTCATCAGTTTTCGTTAGTGTTTGTGTATTTAATGTGTGACCCAAGACAACTCTTCTTCTTCCAGTGTGGCCCAGAGACACCAAAGGTTTGGACACCCCTGCTTAGGCATTTGCTGTTGAAATACCTGAAACAACAGTGGAAGGTAATGTTTTCAACGTCTAAGAACTCAAGGAACAAGTCACAGATGTGAGCATTTGGAATTAGATTATTCTCTACTTTCTGGTGTTTTAAGAGAGATTATAGATGATTTCAGTAGCTAGGACTGTCAGGGGAACAGAGAAGGAAGATGACTAGGAAATATCAAGTGATATGGGACAGAAGAGAAGGAAACAAGGAAACTCAGAGATTCTCAAATAAACTTTCCATTCTGTGTCTTCTGGATTTCCTTGGCTCTACTCTTTAACTTATTTTTATTATTTCCCCAAATACTCGCTTATCAGGTTTTTGTTTCTTATTGTGGGAGTAAAGAACAGGAAGTAGTACAAAAATCTCTTCAACCTACCAATTTCTAACACTCTGTCAATCCTCTATATAACCAAACACCAATAAAAAGATACTAAACATATATTAAATTACAAGTACATGAAATCTTTCCAGCTGTGTTCAACTAGTGGGCATAAAGTTTCAAATATTCTGTATAAGAAAAAGCATAAGGACCAATAAATTGTCCCATATTACAATTAATTCTTACAATTAATTTTCCCTAATATGGCCAAAGTGACTTAAATTTCTGTTTACTTTCCGCCCCCAAGTACTCTTTAGCAGGTTCTTCCTGTCATTTTCTTTGAGCACATTGCAATGACAATTAATTACTTCTTTGCTTGTTTCCTTGCCCAGATTTCCCTTCAAGCTGGGAGTTCTGTGAAGACAGGGCCTAATCTTAGTCACCATTGTTTTTCTAGCAGTTGGCACAATGTCTGGCGAATGATGGGTACTCAATAAATATGTGTTGACTGAGTGAGGAAGGGCAACAAGTACTTGCTAAACTGAATTGAACACCAAAGTGTTATTTTAATTTTATTGTACTGTGAATATATTCATCATGATAGTAACAAAACATGCCACCGGAAAGATATAGATGCTGAAAAGGAACTCTCATCAGCCATATTTCAACACTTTACTAAACAATTTTGGGATTTCTTCTCTGAAGAAGTAATTTGAAATGGATTTTCTTTTTTAATTTTTTCAAAGTTGGC
>PVKM010017122.1:0-26198 GCA_004027735.1 Carollia perspicillata
TACCTACGTATTAGTAAAATAGAAATATTTCTGAAGGCCAAAGTAATCTCAACACTGTCCTGAAGGACACCATGTTGGCAAAGCCTGTCCACCAGCTGAATACTTTTTTGTTCATCAGCTGTACACTGAGCATAAGATGTGCTAGACCCTAGGTGGGGGAAGCAGACTTGAAAATGGACAAAAGGCATAAATATGCCCTCTACCAGCCCATTGTCTAGTTAGTTGAGGAAGACTGAGTAATTAATAATTACCAAAAAATGTGATAAATGCTATGACAGTTGAATGTACTGGGTGGGCGGGAGGGGGGATAAAGGGACTAAATGGTAATAGAAAAAATACAATAAAATTTTTTAAAAATAGACTTCAAGTGTTACAGCACTATAGAACACAGAGGGACTGCCACTACCTGCAGAAGTCTAGGAAGGCTGCTTACGGGAGGGGGCATTAGAGCTAGGTTTTGAAGATTTGCAAAGAATTTCCAGGAAGAGAAAAATGAGAACAGCACATACTAGCAAGAGCAAACTTGTACAAAGATACGGAAGAATGCAAACGCACAGTCCCTTTGGGGAAAGGTTGGAGAAATAAGTATAGAATGGTCACAAGATCAGATGTTTCAGAAAAAACAAAGGGTAAAAATGGTAAGTTGTAAAGGGACAAGATGGTAAAAGACCTGTGCACCCCTAAGATGATTGGACTTTACTTACAATGACTAACAGTAGAAGGTTTTTAAACAGAGGAATGACATTATATTTTTGTTTTATGTGGGGGAGGTCAGCTGTCTATTGGAAGACCACGTGGAAGCAAGGAGACCATTTAGGCAACTGTTCAAATGGCCCAGATGAAAGATAGTAAGTAAAATCAGAGCAGTGGGATGCAGTGGGAGAGATAGTTGGATTAAAAAAGTCATGTGTGGGCCAAAATGGAAGTATTTGTTCCTCATTGCATGAAAGCAAGAGAAAGGTCTCATTAATGACTCAGATTTCTAATGTAAGCAATGATCACAAACAGATAAAAGGCTTCTTCAGAAATCCACATAAATGTGCTTTAGGTATGTACTCAAATCTCCAGAATCTTCATCAGTTTCTGGGCAAACCTACAGCTTGGAATGAGCTCGCCCAAAGGTTCTGCAAAATGACATGTACTAATTTTGACCGACAGCCTCACCACAGTTTGGATCTCAGATCACGGAGAATCTTTAAGCAAGTAGAAATCTGACCAGTTATGAAGGTACTCGGTAGAAGTAAAGATGTGCCCACGTGTGCACACCTTCTGAGTAATAGACAATCCGAATCTCCCAACTCGGAGACCAATTCATTACACCAATTCTTCAAACACCTGAAGAATTTCAGGCTGCTCAGTTCCACACAGTGGGGGATTTAGGGAAGACAAGTGGACATTCACACCACTCTGCCATTTCATCCCTTGGAACGGCTTTGCAATCCAATCAGACTTTGCAAAATGCATCAATCATGGAGATGCAAAGAGATTTTAACTACTGCTTCATATTTTCTCTGTTGGTTCTAGACAACACAGTTCTCTAGCGTCCCTAAAAGTTACCAAAACCTCAAAGGGATGCTAAAAATCCCAAATCTTAAGAAATCAACTTTAAAGTGTCTAATCACCACTGAGATATAACTACTAGAAGATGCTATATTAGTTCAACAGAAAAGCTATCATACTGAAAAGGAGCAGTACATTTAAAAAATAATATGTAGCCATCAGGTGCAGATCAGTTGGTTGGGTGGCATCCCACGAAAGGAAAGGTCTCCAGTTCAATTCCCAGTCAGGCCACATGCCTGGGTCGCGGGCCTGATCCCTGGTTAGGGGGCATTCGAGAAGCAACCAATTAATGTTTCTTTCACACATTCACACATCAATGTTTCTCTCCCTCTCTTCTCCTCTAAGAATAAATAAAACCTTTTTAAAAATAATATGTAAAATGACCACACCACTATGTTCACATAGCACTAAGCAATTTGAAACAACAAATTACTTAATCATGGAATTTGATCCTTACAATTCTGAGATGGATAAAGTAGGCACAACATTACCCTCAGTTTTTTAAATGTTTGTTGATTTTAGTGGGGAGAGGGGAGAGAGAAACATCGATGTGAGAGAGAAGCATTGATTGGCTGCCTCCCGTCTGTGCCCCGATCAGAGATAGAACCCACAACCTAGACATGTGCCCTGACCAGAAATCGATCTCCCAGGCTTTTGGTGCACGAGACAATGGTCCAACCAACTGAGCCACACTGGCCAGGGCCATTATCCTTGTTTAGTAGAGAGGTAGCTAAACTGCAGAACAGTTAAGAATCACATTTATAAATCACATTTTCACATTATCTGACTCAGTTTGTATCCCTTCAACTAGAGAGCAAAGCTTCCCTTTTCCTATTGTTTTATTTATTAATAAGTTGTTGGGAAAGATAAAACACAACATTAAAATCAATTCTTTGTTGTCAACATTTTATCACAAGGTACTACGGATGAAACTCTTACACAAGAGCCAGGCCTTCCTCTGCACGTTACAGGAGAACTTGAAACTCTGGTCTTCACAACACTCACAAACAGGTGGACACAGGGATCCCAAAGGGTGTAATCAATTCTCTCCAACTTCTCAGCTATCATTAAAATAATTCCATGACCTTCTTTCCCCACCGAGTCTGCATGCTGAATACCAGCAGCACCTCCACAGGAGTGATGAATGAATGGTTTCAAAGGCTGACAATGTTCGGTTGAATTTAATCATTGTGACTTTTTAAAACAGCCAGGACAGTTGTGGTCACAAAAATATACGATATGTACAAAACATAATGATAGCCATTTTATATCACTATCATTTCAGCAGGGTCACAAATAGTAAGTAGAAAGAAAAGGTAAATTAAAAAGCAATCAATTCAAAATGATGCGCAGAGCAGAGGTCAGAGTGATGTGGGGCCAAGAGCCAAGAAATGCAGGCAGGCTCCAGGGACGGAAAGGAAAGGATTCTCCCCTAGAGTCTCCAGAACACAGTCCTGCCACCCCACTGTAGAATTCGGACGTCCAGAACCACAACAAAATAAATCCGCATTGTTTTAAGCCACAAAAGGGAGTGAGCAATTATACTTCAAATTTATCTTGGAAAATAAATAATAAAGTAGGAGATGTATCTGCAAAAATAATCACACATTTAGATCCTTTAAAGACTATACGTACATTGTACATGTAGACAGCTGTGCTGGATATTACAGGATACTGAGCACCTTCTGAATCTACGAAGGATGGTAAGGATAGTTCAAGTTTCATGTTATAATTAAATGTTTAGTGTACTGCATCCTAATTCTGTAAAAACTAATGACACGTCAGTGTCCATTATCCAAAATAGAAACTTTTAAAGGACTTAATTTTTAAATTATACAAATGTAAGTGTACTGTATTATAAACCTTTCAAAAGAAATAAATGTTGCTTTCTGTGCAAAATTTAACTTGAGACTTTAGAAACCAGTCCAAATTTTATTTCATTTGGAACATATGTCATCATATACATTGGTATCAGGATCTCAAGTTGACCACATAAAAGATATTCAAATTGTACCACGTAACAATGTGTTATTTTGTTTTGTTTTTAACTTCACCATTAGAGGGCTGAGTTAGCCATACCTACTGGTACAGGGCACATTTTTACGATATTTCTTATTTATTTCTTTTTATCTTCATAACCTACTCCCATGCACTGGGCCCCAAAGGCAGCCATTCTAATATGCTTAATGAGTGTTGAGTGTGATTGTTCTTACAAGATGTATGCTGTGCTATGCTTACAAATTTTTAATTCACATAAACAATAAATACAGCCCACACTCTTACATTTTTCACCAAGCACTATATTCTTAAGATCCATTCACATTGCTTCTATCTAACCTGTTGCGTTAAACTATGGACAAGGCCGTGACGTGTACCCACCGTACTTTCTCTGCCTCTGTCGGCAGTGGTCACTCAGACACCCCCTGCCTCCACGACACAACAGTGAATAACTTTGGACACATCTTCTTGGGGAATCTATGGGACACATTCCAGTGTCCACCTGTCGGAGTGAGATTGTTGGGTCATACACACTAAATAACTGAGTGATGCCAGATGGCTCTCCAGAAAGCTGCTCCCACCAGCCACACACAAGTTCCTATTTATTCCCTCATTTGGCTTTGCCACTTATTAGCTCCACAAGAACCATGAACAAATTCACCCCTGAACCTTTTTTTTTTTTTCACTAAAATGAGACTATTTATTCCAATCACCTGATATGGTTCTTTTGTGACAAGAATTTAATGAAATAACATGAAATTATTTTTAAAAATAGAAATAGCTGTTTACAAATATAAGCGATTACTGCTGTAATTTTTGTTCTTATGATAATTTCTAATTTTCCTCCATTGCACCCCACCCTCCATTCTGCCAAATATGAGCAAATAAGTGAATAAACCTGAAGCTTAGAAAATGCAAGTTTCTCCCAGATACCTAAACATCGAGGGAGACTGGAACAGAATGGAGGAAATACTTTTTCTTCTCTTTTTACTCAAACTTATTTAATCAAATATGTTATTAAGGAATATGTATGGGGCAGCCTACTAGTACTAAAATATAAAAATTTATACAACAAATGTGCACATAACACATGAGCAAATTTTCCATCTAGGCCTTGAATTTTGTACATAAATTCTATTCCTAGATGTAATTACTTCAAAGACAGTAGCCTTTGATATCACAAAGTAGCAGTTCCAGTGTATTGAGGGGCTACTCTATCGAAATGTCAGGTATATTTCCTCAAACACTGAGAGCAGTCCTGCAAGGTGGGTGTTGTTACTCTAGTCCCTCATATGGGAAAGCAGACCCAGCTCAGTGGTTTGCCCAGTGGAGCCATTAAGTGGTAGAAACAGAACCCCCAGTATGTTATTCTAAAATCCAGGCTTTCCCTTTCCTTTCCACTTCATTTCCTTGTAAAAGATATGTTTCAAGATGTATTTAGTAAAGGGCTCAATATTATTAGAAATATGATTTGGACTCTGGATGAAGGGTGGATATAGAAAAAATACACTGACATCGAGTAAGACTTTATAAGCTTGTAAAATAAAGTATACTTATAAAGAGAAAATCATAAGCTTTTTAACAGCTTTATGAGATAGAGACATAAAATTTACCCACTTAAAGTGTATAATTAAAAAATTTTGGTATTGTTTACAGAGTTGGAAAACCATCACCAGAGTCTAATTTTTTAACATTCCTATTATCCTCAAAGAAGTGCTCATTTACAGTTAAACGCCGTACTCTCACAGTTAGGAAGGCCCGTGTGCTAGCCTGAGCTTTACCGGTGAGCATCTGTGTTGTCTTGGGAAACCAAATCTCTGTCTCCACACCTCTGAACCAGAGATGAGGACATCTCCTCTACAGTATTTTTTATAAGGTCTGTAAATCACGCACATAAAGAACTTGGTAATAATAAACATTAAATAGACGGTAGTGTTATGGTTGAACTGTGCCTGCATCTTCATACTTTTTGTGGTATTTTGTTTATATTCTTAGAGCTCCTACAATAGTGTGCCCTTTACTAAAGACATATTGAAACCTCTCTTTTACAAGGAAATGAAGTGGAATGGAAAGAGAAAGCCTGGGCTTTAGAGCAACATACTGGGGGTTTCTGGTTCTACCACTTAATGGCTCCACTGGGCAAATCACTGAGCTGGGTCTGTTTTCTCATATGAGGGTCTAGAGTAATAACACCCACCTTGCAGGATTTCCAAGTATCTCCAGAAATTCTCAGATTAGTCCATGCCAAAGGAGCGATTCCCCCCATGAACTTTCCCTCTCCTCCCATTCTGATCTGAGGTCATTCTCTACAGATATGAGGTAAGACATGAGTAGTTTCTTGTACAGGTACACATATTCTACCTGTCGATGCTACAATACTACCCCTAGGTACTTAACGCTCTAGGTGGGCATATACGCATCAATACAAGACATATACAGAGATGTTGAGAGCAGCTTTATTAACAATAGCCAAGAGCTGAAAACAATTCAAATGTATGATGGATAGATGAACAATTGTGGCGCATTCACACAGTGAAAAACTACTTGGCAATAAAAGGGACAATCTAGTAATATCTACAAAAGCATTAGGCTGGGAAAAGGAAGGCAGACACAAAAGAAAAAGAAGGCAAAACTAATCCACGGTGACCGAAATCAGAGCAGCGGCTGCCTGATGGGTTGGAGGGAGCTGGGAAAGAGCACAGGTGAACTTAGGATAACAAGTATTCTGCTGTGATGGGGTAGAACATTTGTAAAATTGGTAGAATTGTACACTTAAATTTGGTGAATTTTATTGTAGATAAATTATACCTCAATAAAGGTGATTAATAAACATGCACACAGACCATCACATACAGAAGGGGAAGAAAAATCTGTTATACTTTGCTTGACCTTCATAGAAACAGGCTCTTAACAATCCTGTCCCACCATCCTAACATCTAATAATTCAGCTACAGACCTCAGTTCTCCAATTTCTAAGCGAGATAGCTGAGGAACTACTTGGTGTTTATTTTATTGTCAGTGGAAAAAGAAAGGGCTAATCAACCATTCTCACTACTAGGTTCTGTTCTTTACTTAAAAGTTTATTTAGACAGCCTACTATATGAAAGTATTCTGGAGAGTAAAAACTAGTTCTTACTTGTGTTTCCCCATGTGTGCCTAATGATCTGGTAAGTGCCAAATACATTTTAGATTTAAAAATATATATTGATTCAGCTAAAAAAAAAAAAAAACAGTGCATTTCACTGTATGTAAGTGGTGTGCTGGGATTACCTGACAGCAGCTTGCAGGAAGGCCTGTGTCATGGGCATCTCTTCCCAACTCCCTATGGTCATCTCCCATTGGCAGTTTGAAATCAGCCAGAATGGAAGTATTTTGTGATATTGTGATTTATAATAAGAGATACATATTTGTTCTTCAACCCTGTTCCTGGCACAGAGCTCCTAAAACCCATGGAATTTCCCAGGTTGTGAAATCAGAAGAGGTGTTGTTATGGTAATGAGGTGGTTGTTGGACCTGGCCTAAGAATGGGGGCTGGGAGCCAGGCGAGCCAACCATGCAATTAGAGGGCTGGAACTTCAACCCCACCTCCTAACCTCCAGGGAGGCGACAGGGACTGGAATTTGAATCAGTCACCAGTGGCCAGTGGCTTAACCAATCATAACTATGTAACACAGCTTCCATAAAAACCCAAAAGGACTAGTTCTGGAGAACTTCCAGTTTGGTGAACACATGGCAATTTGGGGAGAGTGGCAAACTCGGAGAGGGTGTAAGCTCTACACCTCTTACCCCATACCTTTCCCTATGCATCTCTTCCATCTGGCTATTCCTGAATTATATCCCTTTATAATAAACCAGTAATCCAGTAAGTAAAATATTTCTCTGCATTCTATGGGCCACTCTAGCAAATTAATTGAACCCAAGGAGAGGGAGGTGGGAACCTCCCATCTACAGCCAGTTGGTCAGAAAGAAGCATGTGGGATTATGACTGGCATCTGAAGTGCGGGAATGAGGGGGACGCAGGCCAGTCTTGTGGGACTGAGCCCTTACTTAACTGGTAAGGGATCTGAGGGTATTAGGCAAATTTTTTGAGAGCTGATTAATCAGTATACCATCGATCATGTCTCAAAGGGAGGGAGGGAGGGAGGGAAAAGTAAAGAGAAAAGAAAAGAAAGAGAGAAAGAGAGAAAGAAAGAAAGAAAGAAAGAAAGAAAAGAAAGAGAGAAAGAAAGAAAGGAAGGAAGGAAGGAAGGAAGGAAGGAAGAAAGAAAGAAAGAAAGAAAGAAAGAAAGAAAGAAAGAAAGAAAGAAAGAAAGAAAGAAAGAAAGAAAGAAAGAAAGAAAGAAAGAAAGAAAGAAAAAACGGACAGACCTAAAGAACCCACAGAAGGCAAGCAATTACCAGAACTGCTCTCCACCTACTATGTAAAGTGTCCCTCTTCTTCTACACCCCACTTAAACCCTTCGTCTCTGAGGAGTGCTCAATCACCAGCCCAACTCACTGAAAAATCCTCCTGCTATTTTCCCTTAAAACTAATAAAGTTCTTATGCCCTAACATATTGTCAATTGCAAATGAACACAATTTCTTTAAAATCAGATTTTCAAAGAAAAACAAATCTCTTAAAATAAACAATATAAAATAAACTTAAGATTTCACAACATTTGGAAAATCATCCTAACTGCAGGAATGCCAAAATATGAGGGGGGAAATACTTCTAAAAACCAAAAAATATATATCACTTTATTACAAATTATCTGTAGCTAGCTCGTAAATTTTTTTTTAATCATAGACTATCCTAGCTAGAGTAAACTTTAGAAACAGTTTATTCCAACACTCCTTTTTCCAGTAGAGAAACGGAGCCGAAGAGCTGATAAGATTCTGAGGTTACAGAGCTAGTTTAATCAGAGAAGAGGAACTTCATTCCTGGCTGCCTGATTCTACCATCATTGCTCTCTCCATTGCTCAGGCAGAAAGGGGCTCAATTCCAGTTTCAGCTCTTTCCAAACTGCAATGCGCACAGCCTTCCTGAGGCTAGCTTCTTCCTGTATACAATGGAGTGGGGTAGTAATAGCTGCCCTACCACATGCTCTGAAGCACACAGCATCTGCCAGGAGAGGCACAGCAAATCGTGGTTGCTATTATTAAAGAGGGATCTGTCTTCTCCAGCCAACTGGATTATGAACTTTTTTAATATAAGGATGCTTATCTGTAGCACTGTCTATAGATGCTAAAAATTAGAAACAAGGTAAATATTTATTAATTGGGAGATTAATAAATAAATCATATTCTATCCACACTGTGAATATTAGGCCACCATTAAAAGGAATAATTAGAGTAACTTTGCAGACAGTTCTCCAAGCCTTTTGGCCCATCTTTTTATTCTGTGGCATATTTCAGTATATGAATTAGGAAGTGTAAATCTCTCTCCTGCCTGATGCATCTCTCCTTAAATTCTTAGGTGCTTTTGTCTACACTTTCCCTTCTAGATTATATAGTAAAGCCCAACTAAAGTTGAGGTACATGATTAAAGGATACCAAAGTTCTAGGCAAAGAAAAACGTCTGGTGCTGCCTCTCTTATAAGTTCTGTACTAGGTGAAGTGTGTGAACCAGGATTATTAACATTGTGACAGTAAAAACCAAGACTCACATACCAGAGACGGCCTTTCACAGGACAGCAGATCAAAAATTCTTGTTGTTCAAATGGTTAAAGCTGCTTCTAAATCTGAATGACAGGTTCTTCTCATCATTTACGCCATCATTTATTCAATAAATATTAGTTGAGGGCTTAGTGTATGCCAAGCCTTGTATTTGATGCTACAAGCAAGGATGCAGTCATCGAGCTGCTTTTTTGCCAGATTCCACATAAAATGCCATGATATGGGGGGAGGGGGGAAGAGAAGCCCCACACTTTGTATGGCGGATCCTTGGCATCAAGCCTCATAGCATTACCCAGAGCAGCTGCAGAGTGCAGAAATGTAGTTTGATGCTGGAGAGACAAAATAGCTACTAATGAATCACCATAGTTATCTTCAGAATACTTTGGGACACAGCCTGTCCAACTCAGCAACACTGTTCTTTATTCTACAATGGCATTTAACTTAACTTGCATTCTGTCTTTCCTCTACCAGGCCAGGTCCAAATATCCATGCCCTACCCAGAAAACAAAATATATGCTAGGGTTAACTTTTCATCATTTCCCTTTCCTTAATATCATCTGAAAATGGCAGTAACTAAGCCCCATCTAATGAAAGAAATGCCCAAATAATTTCTTTCATATTTTAAATCCCTAACTCCCAAGTTTAGTTAATCGCATTAATAGATATTATCAAGTACTAAAGGCAGTTTATTCTGAGAAAAATACTACCATCCACTTAGAACTTAAACTATGTAACTTTCAGGTTTACTTATTGCCTAAAATAAGATACTAATAAATCTATACAGGACCTTCCCAAGAGAGAAAATTCAGCAGTAATTTCTATAAAACATCAAAAAAGGGGTTCTATTTGGGTGCTATTGATCTTACTCTCATAGTCAACAGGAGCCTGATTGATCCCTAAAAAAATATACGTCCTATTAAATAGACAAATCCAATGGCAGATACAGTTTCAAACACACTGGGACAAGTGTTCACGGTATATTTCAACCATGAGTACAGATTTTGAAGATGTTACTACATCCTTTAGGCTACAGTCAGGAAAACTCATTCAAACCAACACTGCACTTACCTTTGATAGAATTTTCAATATATAACTAACCCCAGCTGGGCTTCTAGTACTTTAAAAAACATGTCTAATAGAAACTAGATAACATCAAAACAACTTTTAAATTATATCACAAAGGCAAATTTTTCAATTTAAGCTGTTTCTATATGTTGACATAGGATGAAAATGAAAAAAGCAATTAAATAGACCTATTGTTCTAGATACCGGTAACTTAAGTGTTAACCCAACACTTCTCTTTGCCATTCCCATTTATAAGATCCCCGGGAACAGTTATGTGCACAAGAACACAGTCGGTATCAACAGAGAAAGGTTACTTCAGATCTGATTAGATCATTAGTAAACTTGATATTTTCAGAAGGATGGACTTGACTAAGTTTGGAGACAGTGTAGCAAGATTAAACATTCCAATTAAAGTTCATTAACTCAAAACTGCACCTGTGTAAATGTATCAAAAACTGGTCTCATCGATTTCAGTTTAGCTTATTTTTAAAAAGTAAAACTGACATTATACAAGCTAGAATTTTACAAGATCTCCAAATTCAATTATAGTGATTTCCTATAATTACAGTAACGCGTTCTATAAAAATATTCAAATATTTTGTACATAAAAAAAATGGGTAACTCTTAAATTGAGAAGGTACTGACTGGAAATCAACCTAGGAACAACTGCTGAGAGCCTAGCACTATTATATTCTTTTCAATGACCAAAATATTGTTGTAGAACTGGGCACACACACTTGCTCTATCAACCTATTAACAATGTAAAAGGAAAAAAATTCAACACTGAATAAAGGAAAACCACAACTGTGTGACAACTGCCACAAAAACACAAACAAGTTCAGAATCCACGATGTCTCCCTGGATTCCCAAACACACCACTGGGCTTTGTATTGTCTTACGGACACTGAGCCACATCCTCTGCTACGGAGCTTAACACACTGCTGTGTAGATTATGAAACAGATTATGCTTTCAGTGTCACAAAAAAGGACACTGAAAATCACCATAAATGATCCATCGTTGATAACCACCTCACTGCAGTCCAGACTCACTTATCCTTCCCTGATGTAAGAACTAAGAGAAACTGGCCTTCTAGATATTAGTAGCTAAGTGAAAGGTACTGTTTCATAGCTGTGGGTTTAACTTTACATTCACTTTCAATATTAAACGTTTGCTTCCTTAAAGATGACCTCATTTGAGCCCAAGTCAGCAGATTATAAGGATGCCTGAACTGCTAAGGCAGCAGTCCGTCTCCACTCGTCTTCCCGCAGTCTTCCTACCAGAGCCTACCTGCCATGGCCCACCCTCCCAGAATGAGTTCTGGAATAACCCAAGCATGACTCCTACACCCTGCTTTGAAACAGAACGTGGCCTCTTCCTCAATTAGGCAAATCACACATTCTCAAACAAGCAACGTTAAGACTCAGAATCAAGGTGACAATAAAACCCCACCAATTGACTTTGTCAAGACTTGAAGCTTCTTTTGAACACATCCCCGAATTACCCAGGGAACGAGAGATGACAGCTAAAGGAAACATATTATCTGGGCTAGGAGATTTGTGTGTCTCCAGTGTAACTCCACATTATTTGAAACTAGGTAAACTACTGCTTTCCAACGTGCCTCATTTTTCAAAATGTAGCATTTCTCTTTTTTTCTAAAATAGATAACACACACACGGTTTAAAAAAAAAAGTCCCAAAAGGTTTGTGAAAGTAAGCCTCCCTCCCACCCGTCCCCAGGTCCCTCTCCAAGGACAAACGTAGTCGTTAGCGTTCCGTTCCCTTCCGCAGACATTCTCCGCACAAGCAAACATGGGCGAGTCTTTTAAACCAATTATCCTGTATTATACACGCTTGGCAGCTGGAAAACGCTGCTACATGCCTCTGGGCTTAAAGAGGGGTGTGGGATGGAAGGAAGGAGATTTATTTTGAGGCTATGGTTCTGCACGTCATGCACCTGGTTTTACTTTCAGGTGCACGGAAGGTGCTTGAAGGTGAAGGGAGAAGGTAAGCCCACCGCAGGCCACCCCCGGCTCTGCCACTGCATCCGCACGGGTCCGCACTTTTCTACGTCCCGAAGTTTATAGTTTGTATTCTCACTGGGTTAAATGAAGTATCTCGATTCACCTTCAAAAATAAAAATAAAAAGCCAAAGTCTGAAGGTAACTTTCAGAACCAGGTGACTTTCTTCCTCCCGCCGAACGCGCAGCCTACTTCCGTGGCGGTGCCCTTTACGAAAGGCTCAGCCTGGCACGGAGTCGCCGGCACCAGCCGGGAACAGAGCAGCCCGCGGACGGGAGGTGGAGGTGAAGGCGCCCCGCGCTCCGGGCCGCCCTTCTCTTCTGCACGAATGTTGTAGAGTACAAGACCCCAAATCCTTGGGTCGTCCCTCCTTTTTCCGGAGGGGATGCTCGGGCGCTGGGGCTGATCACGAGCCTGAGTCTCCGCCCGGAGCGGCAACTTCAGTCCCGCACCACCCACAGGGATCGGGTCCCCCTCCACGCCGCTCGGCACCCCCAGAAAGACGGGGTGCTAGGCAGTGCCCCTGCGCCCCGACGGTTTCCGAGACCCCCCGCCCGGGCCTCCCGCGCGCCCCGATTCCCCGCGCGCTACCGCGGGGTAGGCAGCCACAGGTAGGAGGGCAGCGCGCCGCTCACCTGCGAAGGAGGAGGGGGGCTTTCGGCGCCAGCTGCCGAGGAGGCCGAGGAGGCCATGTTGTGGGGCCGCTGCTGCCGCTGCTCCTTCCAGGAACTCCGCTCTCCCCTCCCCTCTTCGTGCTCCTTCCCCTAAATGTGGTACTTCTCGGGAAAAAGTTCGGCTGCGGCTCCGGGACGCCGAGCGCGGCACCGCGACGCCCGGGACTCCTCCCCCCCTGGCTTGCCGCAGCGCCCGCCAGGTGCCCGCCCGGCCGGTGCGCGGGGGGCGGGCCTGGCCCAGGTGGGGACGCAGCGGCCCTAAGCGCCGCTCCCCGCCGGCTGCCCGGCCCGCGAGCATGCCCAGTCGTCCGGTGCCCGGGGTCCGAACGGCGGCGGGACGGAGGGGCTGCGGCTGAGTAGCGGCCGGCCTTACCTGGGGAGGAGGGGAGCAGAGGTGGCTCCAGCAAGGGAGCGAGGGAAGGTCCTGTTTCCTACGGGCTGCTGAATTGGTCCCCTCCATTATAACAAAAGAATAATAACATGCTATGATTATTTGATTAATTGAGACTTATTCAAGCGTAAGTGAAAGACATCACCATTAGGCCATTTTCCCTTTGCTTTTTTATTATTAATCTACGGTATACCATCTATGTAGAAGCAGTGTTTGCCAGGTACACAGCTTCAAAACCCAGGTTCAATAGCGTCCTTTCACCCCACCGAAGTCCCCAGCAGCACCTAGATTGCCCGGGCTACCTGCCCGATTAAAAAATAAAACCGGAGCCATCTGGGGTGTGAGGTGGGCACTGAGCCTGATCTAGCAAGGGAACAGGGGCAGGACCTTTGAGTGTCCCTGTTTCTAGGAGCTCAAATGACAAGGCTTTGTGGAACTCCTGACCCCGCCAGGGCTGAGGGACGGTTGCCTTCAGGCTGCGGCCCCCACAGAATTGACTGTGCGGGGAGGGGTGGGGAGGGAAGCAGCTGCCCCGCGCGGAGTGTCTCCCACAGGGAGAGCCTCTGGCCAAAGTCATGGGAGATGTGTTCAGTCGGTAGATGGAGCTGGGCCAGGGCATTAAATGACAGTGAATCACACTGGCTAGAAAGTTAGTCCCTTTTCAATTCTCTTTCAATTCTTCTAATTACAACAAGAAAGTATTTTCTCTCAGGCACTACCTGCCTTTTCTCAAACATCAGGCTCCAGGCTCAAAGCCCTAGGTAAGCACTGACCTCTAACTAGAATTTATAGCATTGTTAAGTTTTTATTGTTTGGGTTCACTGTTTAATGTTACTGTTACTTTCCAGCGAAAGCATGTTTTCTATTCATGGTAGGGATCCAGTTGCATTTTTAAACAACTGTGTGTAAGGTTTGTTTTCAAATTACATAAACCAAAAATAGTAATTTTGCAGATAGGACTCAGGTAAAGCAAAAATTCTAGCAGTGGGTAGGGAAAGACTGAAATACGGAAAACTGACAGCAATGTTTTAGTCAGCTAGTGGTGACCAAAGGCAGAATTATTCCTGCACCAGAGAGCAGTGAGGTAGAGGTGCCTACCATTAACCCCTGGCTTCCTTCCTCCACAATATCCATAAAGCTGAAATACCCTTTCTTAGGCATCAGCTCTATGTTGCACTCTGTGCAGTGCACTTTATTCACATTATCTCATTTAGTCCTCACATTATCCTTGCAAGACAGGCAGCAGCACCACCTGGAAACTGAGTCTCAGGAACCCTCCTTTAGCTGAGGCCACCATTAGAGGACTAATGTCTCTAGTTGGGGTATTCTTCACTTGAGATGTTTAAAAATCGCTTCAGAATTTAGCAAACATTTTTTTAAAGCCCTGAAATTTTATGTTAAATTCCGTGTGCTGTTTTATGGGGAGGAGGTACAGAGTTTTCATCAACTGTTCAAAGAGTTCTACATCCCCCCAAAGTTAGAGCCACTGTTATTTACAGCACAGTCCCACACCCTGGATTATAAGGTCCGTGGGAGCAAAGGCCCTGTCTTCTATCTCCACTGTGCCTAGCCTGGTGTTTCAGCCACTCAGAGGCATTGGTTGAGCTAAATCAAATGTGTGAAGCACACAGTACAAGCTACACAAATGAGTGGGGTAGTTGGGAAGCATATCACATTAATAAATCCTGTGCAAACACAGGTACCTGACAGGCTAGCTCGCTGGTACTGATACAGCCATAAGCACAGCCTTAAACAAGTGGCAAATAGCCAATCGGGTCGACAATAGAGGGAGAAAGGTGCAAAAGCTCCATAGGAAGGTAGCACAAGTAGCAGCCCCTGGGAAACTGCCCAGAAAGACATGCTTTCCTGCAGAGCTATTCCAGTCCAGTCTGTTTATCTGGCCGGCTGTTTCTGAGAAACACTTGCATTGAGGTTGGAGACACTTCTCCAGAGACAGACTGCAATACGACCAAAAAAAAAGCTGACTACAAGTCAGAACTGGGCATCTGGCAGCGTCTCTCCCGCCTGAAAAACCCAAAACTAAACCAAAGACCTTTCCATACAGCCAGTAGTCCGTGATTGCCTCTAATTTTGTCTTTCTCTCTGTTTCTTCTTTCATAGCCCAAGTATCTTCAAAAGGTAGTAGTCAACACAGTGCCCCTACTTTTTCACCTGCATACTTCTTTGTCCACAATAAGTGGGCCTCTGCCCCTCCTCGGCTATTAAAACTGCTCTTCTCAAATAACAGCTGATCTCCTGTTTGCCACATCCATTAAGGATTTTTCTGGACCTTATCTCAGTTGATCTTCAAGGGCACTTAACATGGCTGTCAGTGACCTTTTCTTCCCCTTTAAGTATTTGTAGGGTTTGACCTGTCTTTCTTACTTCTCATATGATACACTGACTCTTCCGGATCTCGTCACATTAAGGCTTCGGCTATCACATAAGGACTCACAAATCCAACTAAGACAATTTCCCTGAGCCCCAAACCCATAGTTCATCATGTCCAAATGGAATGCCAAGCAACACAGGCCTCCAAGCCAGGGA
Organism: Carollia perspicillata; assembly: GCA_004027735.1. NCBI lineage: Eukaryota > Metazoa > Chordata > Mammalia > Chiroptera > Phyllostomidae > Carollia > Carollia perspicillata. Next base: position 15,911 of record PVKM010017122.1, read on the forward strand.
ACGAGGCCTGGAGGTCATGAAGGAGAGGATACTGTGCCCTATTCCCTCCCAGTCCAATTAGACACTAAGTCTAAAATCGTTCCTTGAAATCTCTCTAAATTTTTCCTTCTAATCCACCCCCCACTACATCTCTGCCTTTAACCTTCTAATTGCTACAATTTATTGAGTAATTACTATGTGCCAAACCATGCCGGCTTGCATTTTCCATCATCTCACACCAAAATGATTACAATTGCCTCTTTATTTTGTCTAGTGCATTAGCTCTCAGCCAGTATTATGATTTCTCTGTAATTTCAAGTCTATTCACACACTGCTGAAATCTTTTGGTAACTGTTTTTATCCTTCAGGATAAAGGTTAAACTTAGCAAGGGTCCCTCCCCACTGCTCTCAGCTGTTCTCCCTCAGCATTTCCATGCCCTTCTCCATCTCAGGCTCAGGTAGAGTTGCCTACCATTAACCCCTGGCTTAATGGTGCCTACCATTAACCCCTGGCCATTCTGAATTACTTGCAGTTGCCCCAAACACCAAGGTTATTGCCTTCCTCCCAACTGTCCCTACTGCCTATATAAAACCTCCGTATCCTCCAGTCCTCTGCCTCCTCCATCATCTCTGTTGGGTCAACTCCTATTCACCCAACAAGACTCCATTCAGAAAAAAAAATCTTTATAAAACCCTTCCCTAAACCCTTTTTTTGTTAAAATGGGGATCGTTGCCTTGTCTTTGTTCCTCAAAAGTACCCTACACCATATCTCTAATTGTTTTGAAGAATAGCTTCACACCTTTCTACAATTTAGAAGTCTTAAAAAATTGTAAAAACAAACAACCTGAACAATATTGTTGTAGGCTATTTATAGTCTTTATTCCATTTAGTGTGAATACTCCTATGTTTTAATGATGGGGAACTGCCTCAGACCCTTTTATAAGTGTTGTATAATATACAGTGTGTGTCCCATATTCACGTCCTAAAAATTCAGAATTGTGAAACACATCTGCCTCCATTGGTTTCAAATAAAAGATATGGACCTATATAACCATTGCTTTTCTTGGCTGTCTCCCCTTGAAATCAAAAGCTTCTTGACGCTTCAATTGTATTTTTTCAGCCCAAATACCCAGTATCTAATGCAATGTCTGGCTCAATAGAGATTTGCTGAGTAAATCAAGGGTATATTTATGAACTTGGACCAAATTTCATAGGACTGACTCCCAAGGTCGAAACCTGATACCTCTCTTGCTTCCTGCATGGCTATCCCTCCTCTGGGCTACACCATACCTTGCATGCACATCACATTTGTCAAGGTAGTATAATTGTTCGCATGTCTGTTTCCAGTAAAACTGAGCAGGTTGAAAGCAAAGATAATGTAGTCTTTGTATTTCCAGGTTCACAGTGCCCAGCACAACATCAGGCATATTATATTCTGGCTCAATATATTTTGTTGAATGATAGAAGGTAGAAAAGAACAGAGGGGGACAGAGGGAAGACAGGAAGAGAAAAAAAGAATAGAAGAAGCCTGGGTAAAGATAATTTAATCTCTATTTGAAGGACTCTAACAGTATGTTCCAAACTCAGTCTCTTCACAATATATGTCATATTTGCACATTACTTTTATTGTTTATTTGCTTATTTAAATCAACTTATTATCTAAACGATTACTTTATTTTATTAATCTTTATTGTTTTCCATTACCATTTAGCCCCCTTATATCTCCCCACACCCCCCAACACTCACCCCACTGCTGTCCATACCCATGAGCCCTTTCTCCTTTTCCCTCAATCCCTCCACCTCCTAACCACCCCAACCAGCTGTCATCCTGCTTTCCATCTATGAGTCTGTCCCCATTTTCCTTATTAGTTCAGTTTGTTCATTAGATTTCACATATGAGTGAAATTACATGATATATGTCTTTCTCTGACTGGCTTTCTTACTTCTCATAGGATGCACTGACTCTTTGGGATCTCATCATATTAAGTCTTCAGTTATCATATAAGGGCTCACAATTCCAACTAAGACAATTTCCCTTAGCATAATGTTCTCCAGCATAGTTCACTTAGCATATTGTTCTCAAGATCCATCTGTACTGTCACACAGAATAAAATTTTCTTCTTTTTATGGCTTAGTAGTATTCCATTGTGTAAATGTCCCATAGTTGTTTTATCCATTCATCTATTGATGGACAATTTGGCTGCTTCCATATCTTGGTGATTGTAAATAATGCTGTAATCAACATAGGGGTGTTTATGTTCTTTTGAATTAGTGTGTTGGGTTCCTTCATATATATTCCCAGAAGTAGGATTACTGGGTCAAAAACCAGACCCATGTTTAATTCTTGTGAGGCATCTATATACTGCTTTCCACAGTGGCTGCACCAGCCTGCATTCCCACCAACAATGCAAAAGGGTTCCCCTTTCTCCAGATCCTCTCCAGCACTTGTTTGTTGATTTACTGATGATAGCCATTCCGACAGATTTGAGATGGTATCTCATTGTGGTTTTAATTTGCATTTCTCTGAGGATTAGTGACATTGATCATCCTTCCATATGTCTATTGGCCATCTGTATGTCCTCTTTGGAGAAATGTCTATTCAGATTCTTTGCCCATTTTTTAATTAGGTTTTTTGTTTTTTTGATGTTGAGTTTTATAAGTATTTTATAAATTTTTGATATTAACTTTTTGTCAGATATATCAGTGAATATGTTCTCCCATTCTGCATCTTGTCTTTTTATTTTGTCATGAATTCCTTTGCTGTGCAAAAACTTTTTTAGTTTGATGTAGTCCCATTGGTTTATTTTTTCTTCCCTTGCCTGGGGAGATATATCTGGTAAAAAATTGCTACAAGCAATGTCCGTAACTGGACTGCCTATGTTTTCTTCTAGGATTTTATGGGTTCTGGTCTAACATTTAAGTCTTTGATCCATTTTGAATTTATTCTTGTGTGTTGCATAAGAAGGGGGTCTAGTTTCATTTTTCTGCATGTAACTCTCCAATTTTCCCAGCACCAGTTTTTGAACAAACTCTCATTAGCCCATTGTATGCACTTGCTTCCTCCATCAAATACTAATTGTTATAAAGTTGTGGGTTTATTTCTGAGCAATCTAGTCTGTTCCATTGGTCTACATTTCTGTTTTTATGCCAGTGCCATGCTGTTATGATTACTATGGCCTTATAGTATAGTTTGATATTAGGTAGTGTGATTCCTCCAACTTTGTTCTTCTTTCTCAGGATTAATGTTGCCATACAGGAACTTTTGTAGTCCCACATACATTTTTTAAATACTTGTTCTAGTTCTATGAAACATGTCATTGGAACCTTGATAGGAATTGCATTGAATCTATAGATTGCTTTGGGTAATAAGGACATTTTTATGGTGTTAATTCTTCCTATTCATGAACATGGCATGTGCTTCCCCTTACTTTTATCTTGTTCAATTTCTTCTCCAGTGTCTTATAATTTTCCATGTGCAAGCTTTTTACATCCTTGGTTAGGTTTATTCCTAGGCATTTTATAATTTTTGAAGAAATTGTGAATGGGATTATTTTCTTAATTTACCTTTCTGTTTGTTCATTATTGGCATATAAAAATGCAACTGATTTCTGAATATTAATTTTGTATTCTGATACTTTGTTGAATTTGTTTATCAGTTCTAGTAATTTCTTGATGGAATATTTGGGGTTCTCTATGTATAGTATCATGTCATCTGCAAATAAAGGCAGTTTTACTATTTCCTTTCTAATTTGGATGCATTTTATTTCTTCTTCTTATCTGATTGCTGTGGCTAGTATTTCCAGTACTATGTCAAATAAAAGAAGTGAAAGTGGACATCCCTGTCTTGTTTCCAATCTTAAGGGGAATGTTTACAGTTTTTGCCTGTTGAGTATGATGCTGACAGTGGGTTTGTCATATATGGCCTTTATTATGTTTAGGTATGTTCCTTCTATCCCCCCTTTGCTGAGAGTTTGTATCATAAATGGGTGCTCAATTTTATCAAATTCTTTTTCTGCATCTATTGATATGATCACATGGTTTTTATCCTTCATTTTGTTTATGTGGTGAATCACATTTATTGATTTACAAATGCTATATACCAAGTTTGTGTTCCTGGAATAAATCCCACTTCATCATGATGTATGATATTTGATGCATTGCTGTATTCAGTTTGCTAACATATTTGTTGAGAATTTTAGCTTCTATGTTCATCAGGGATATTGGCCTATAATTTTCTTTCTCTGTGGTGTCCTTATCTGGTTTTAGAATTAAGATAATGCTGGCCTTGTAAAAAGAGTTTGGGAGCCTTCCCTCTTCTTGAATTTTATGAAATAGTTTGAGAAGGAGAGGTATTAGTTCTTCTCAAAATGTTTGGTAAAATTCACCTATGAAGCCATCTACCTAGGGCTTTTGTTTGTTGGGAGGTTTTTTTTATTATTATTACTGCTTCATTTTCACTAATTAGGTATAATCTGTCTATTCAGATTCTCTGATTTTTCCTGATTTAGTTTTGGAAGATTGTATGTTTCTAGGAATTTATCCATTTTGTCCTGGTTGTCCACTTTGTTGGCAAATAGTTGTTCATAATATTTTCTTAAAATCCTTTGTATTTCTTTAGTGTAAGTTGTTATTTTTCCTCTTTCATTTCTGATTTTATTAAACAGATTTATTTTTTGAAGAAACATTATCTTACAATGTTCATGGAAAATCATATTCACTTGCAGTAAATAGATATGATAAAAACAAGATATTAATGTTTTCTTTTATTCTTTATTCTACCTGAGATTCTCTCTTTGTTCTTAGCAAGTTTTAAGGGGGCATGAATACCAACACTAGATGCAAATTTTCTCCTCAGTGGTAACAGAAGGATTGAAAAAGAACAAAAAGGAAGTGCCTTATTATATAATCCAATATTATATAATGCCCTGTTCTTAAGCCACCTAATGTTATCTCAAGAATCACCAGCAGAAGGAGGACTGCATGAACTTCCTCTTTTTCCCCTCACTCTGCTTCTACGTTTATGATATTTCTCCACGACTTCCAGTAGGCATTGTATTGTTTCCAGTAGTTCCTACCCTAATTAGGTGCTAACTCATGATTATGTTTAAACAGTGGGAATCTTCTACCTGACCATTAGCAAGAGGGAAAAGCTGATTTTCATGGTGTCTATAAAATCTGCAATCAACAAATAAACAAGAGTTAACGCAGAAAGTTTTCATCTGTGAGAAAATTTTCTTTAATTTCAATAGATTATGATTAGTGAATATGTATGTGTTTGTCTCATAAAGTGAGCAGATAATAGAAAAGCATTTACCAAATAAGAGAAATATATATTTGGTTACTACTACTCAGGGGACTCTGATTGTATACAGAATGATATCCCTTAATTTGTAAATTTTATGAGGGAAAATAGCTCACCATGCATAAAGTTGAACCAAAATGTTTTCTCTCTTGTGGCTTTTGGCCTTTCTCCCCATTTATGGTTTCAACTGAGTAAAAACTCATACTTCTAAATATACAATAAAGATGATGGCTTAGCAATATTTTTATCAAGGTCAACAGGAATGAGAGTATAATGTTTATTTATTAAGTTTTGCAATCCCATGTGGAATATGGTTAAATAACTTATTTTAGTGCTTACTTTCATTACTTAATTCCTTAAATTTCTTAAACATTTGAACAGAAATGGAGATTATTCTGTATCTGCTATGGAATAAGAAACACTGTCTGACTGAACTTATTTGAGATAACTATTGATTTTAAAACCCCAATCACAAAGTCGTTTGTGACATGGGATAATAAACTTTGTAGTGATAATTCACTTCATAATAATAATAAACCTTATAGGAAAGTTAAAGGTCAGTATGGGGAAGTCTACCTTATTTGAACATTTTGATTACAATAACTTTTCATCAATTCCTCTTTAATCTGGGGTTTCAAAAATAAATAAAGTGTGATAACATGAATAATAGTATGTATCAACCTCAAAAATGCACATAGAAAGTTAACATAAAGCAGAACTATCTAATGAGCAACAGGAAATAAATTGATAACTTGCAGTCACACATTAATAAGGAAAAGCTGACTTTCCTTCTTCTTACCCTTGCCCAAAGTCCTAGTGAAATGAACTGTGTTGACTCCAGTTGAAAAAGCTTAGGAAAGAAAGAGAAAGAGAAAGTTTGTTTTGTTCATTGATATGGCATCTAAGACACAAGGGAAAAGGCATACAAGGAGGTGACACTTTAAGTCAACATTTGGGAGAATAAAGAGGAACAGACTTTCAATTAAAAAGTTTCTTCCTTCCCACATACTCCTTTCAGTGCCCTCTGTTTCCTTTACTCTCCCTCATTCTGATTCTGCTAAACCAGAGCCAAGCTCTCTTAACCCATATATGTTTTCAACTTTGTCCTGAACAAAGGGAAAAAATAATCATGAAACCCTTTGACCTAGTCCATGAATGCTTTGCTCCCAGCTCCAGTGGAATTGCCTGACTCCGTCTTTGTGCTTTATGAAGCTGTTTCCAATGGCCTCAGGTGGGACTTCTGCACCTAGGAATTCCAATTGTACACCACTATGCGACATAGGACCTTGGACTTCAAATCTGACTTTTTAAATCCAATTTGGAAATAAATTAGTCAATAAAAATAGGAACACATGAACATCGCTTCCCAACATTCCCCCCAAAGGCACCCTTAGAAAGTACCAAAAATTTTTGATCAGTGGATATCCTATAACTGATCATTTTATTTTGCCACACTCTTTCCCTTGCCCCACTCTTTCAGTTATAAGATATAGCTTACTTAAATTTCACATTGTAAATTTTGGAGAGCCATATGAAATTTCTGTGGACACTCTAAGGATACTAATACAACCTTAATTAAGATCACTGACTTAATAAAAATTGATAACTAGGAAAGCAATCTTGGTAATCTTCAGCCCAGTGCCATTCTTCTTCATATTGTCCTCACTTTCTCACTTCAACACATAACTTGGCTACTTGCACATATAACAAAACAAGTTTCTATACTGCAAAAGGGTGCCATACCCAAGCACTGTTCATATCACAGTTATAGTAAAGTTGAATATTTATATTAATATTTTTGGCAGATGGCAGTTAAAGTCTAAGAAAATCAATATATTTTTTCATGTCTTGAAGGAGAAGAAGGTCTTTATTCATACATGGACACTCACACAGGCTTACAGGTCTTACCCATAAGGAAACATTGAACTCAAAGTCCCATGAAAGCAGGGAGAGTGACTTTCCTGTTTATCATTGTATGTCCCAGCTCCTAGCATTAACTTAGCATATTCTGATGCTAAAGTAATATTTGTTGACTCCCTGGCTGAAGTCTTCATTTATGGCTCTTCCATTTTATTGATATGCATCTTTTCCATTGCTTATCCTCTCTTATACTGAATTTTTAAATCTATATTTCCACTCTATTCATCAATAAATGCATAATAGGAATAGAATGGAAATATAGAGATGCTACGTAAATGTTACATGATATTATTTATTGGCTTACGTGACAATGACACTTGAAATTTATTTCAAATGCCTCATTTTACAAATCACCTTTTTACAACTGGGGCCTTTTCTTTTGAAGAGTATTTGAAAAATATAGTACCTGACATGCCATTAATCATCTCTCTGAATGTACTGCCTCCCAGGTGTACAGATATAGTTCATCTCTCTTATTTTCCTCCTCCTTCTTATTACAATCTAAATCAGAGATCAGCAAACTTTTTCTGTAAATGGCCAGGGAGTACATATTTTAGGTCTAACAGGCCATACAGTTTCTGTTAACAACTATTCAACTTCGCTATTGTATGATGAAAGCAAGCCTATTTAAACAATGGGTGTGGCTATGTTCCAATAAAACTTATTAACAGAAATAAGCCCTGGGCTGAATGAGCCATAGTCAGCTAACTCCCGATCTAGATTGCCGGCACCCACCCCATCCTTTGGCTTTGTAGAATGTCACTTAGTATGTGCTGAATACTCTATTTCACTTCATTTTATCCTCCCAACAAATCTCCAAGATGGATATTATTATCCACTTTTATGAGTGAGGAAATTAGGGCACAGCAAGCTGCCTTGACCAGCTTCACCTAGCCATGAGCCAAGTAGCCAGGTCTGTCTGTGCGATAGCCCCACCTTGTGCAGAGGCCACCATCCCTCACCTGGAGTACTGCCATTGCATCCTAACTGATTCTCGATTTCCTTCCTCCTTCCTATATGTAATCCCCTCTCCTCACAGCTTCAACAGTGGTTTCATCTTTGATGCAAATTAGATTATGTGACTTCCCTGCTCAAATGCCTTCAGTGTTTTTTGTTGCCTTCAGAGTAAGAACCAAACTTTATATCCTTGCCTGCAAAGCCTGATGTGGTCTGGCCCCCTGCCTGCCTCTCTGACCTCACCCCCTGCTCTATTACCCTCCTACAGGTTCCAGCCAGCTGACCTAAGTCTGTTTCTGAGCTGTGATGTAGGTGCTATCCATAGAAGCAGGGCTTTCTATCCCTCTTATTCACAGCCACATCATCAGAATATTCAGCAGTGCTTGGCATATCTTAAGGATTCCAGAAATATTTATAAAAACATGCTAAATGCATGTTTTGTAACAAAAATCCCATGCTCTTCATCACACTTGACCACTTCCCAGGACTGGTTTGAGGCTACTTCTCCTGAGACATGTCATAGCAGTTGGTTGGGAAAATATTTGGTTTGTGCTGTTCCAGCCACATCCCTTAACTTCTAACCCCCAAGGCATACAAACACAAAATACACCAACTATGTGTGGCTACTTAGTTCAGTGAGCAAACATGATGCTCCATTTAAAGAATATTACCCTCCAAAATGGTAGCCCCATTTTGAGGGAAGCTAAACTTCCATTGTTGAGATAAACAGCCTTGCTGAAGCAATTTAACTCTTAGAATGCCATTCTTCAAAAGTCTCATTAAAATAAAAAAAAATTACCTTTTTCAAAAGAAACAACTTTTATTTCACACTGTGTTCCAGGGAAATCAACAGGAATTTGCCCATAAGACTGCCCTGCCATGACAAAGGTCATAGAGGTGTTTCTCATCTTAACTAGATTATAAATTCTTCAAGAGAAGTGACCCTGTTTCTTTGCATTCCTGTGATATTGAACACACACACATTTAATACATACTCCATGTCTTAAATAAAAACTAAGGGAGGGCAAGAAACTATGGAAGTGATTGATTTCAAGGCAGATGAAAGGATTCTGAATCTGAGCCTGTTAAAAGAAAGCAGTAAACATTTGTTTTAAAATGCTAAAGAGTAGCGGCCCACTTCCAGTCAAGATGGAGTTGTACGTAAACATGCTTCACCTCCTCGCACAACTACAGAAAAAATTACAACTAGACTATGAAATAGATATCACCCAGAACCATCAGAAAATCAAGCCATATGAAAGTCTGACAATCAAGGATTTAAAGAAGCTACACTCATCCAGACGGGTAGGAGGGATAGAGATGCAGAGAGAGGTAGAGAGGTGCATACAGGCACAAGGCCAAGGAGTGATGCAGAGAAGGGGTGGAACTGGTGGTCCTACATTCACTTGTGGTGGATTAAAATTGGGAGGGACACCTCAGGAGTGAGGGATGCCAGCCCCAAACCAGACCACCCAGCAGCCCAGGGTTCCAGAGCCAAGAAGATAAATCCCCGTAACTTTGGGCTATAAAAAACAGTGGGGCCATGGAAGAAACTGCCTGATTCTCAGGAGACTCCTCTTAAAGGGCCTGCACAGACTTAGGACTTACCCAGACCTACGTCCTCTGAGATTCAGCACCAGGGCGACAGTGGGAAGGGCACAAGCAGCATACAGGGAGAAAGTGAAGTGACTGGAAACAGGGCAAGTGCTGGCAGACAGCTTCCTCCCAAGCAAACCTCCAGAAGCCAAGCAGCAGCATTGTCCCCTCTCCATACCCTCCCCCAACACAGAGCCACAAAGCAGTGACACAGGTTGCCCCATCCTAGCAATCACCTAAGGCTCTTTCCCACACAATTTACAGGTTTGCTCTTCTATAACAGGCCATGCTACTAAGACAGGGAGTCAAAACTTCTCTACCCAATGCACAGAAGCAAACACGGGGAGGCTGCCAAATTGAGGAGACAAAGAAATATGGCCCAAATGAAATAACAGAACAAAATTCCACAAAAAGAATTAAATGAAACAGAGATAACCAACCTATCATGCAGAGTTCAAAACACTGGTTATCAGGATGCTCAAAGAACTCACTAAGTATGGCAACAGCATAAAAAAGACCCAGGCAGAAATGAA
>PVKM010017123.1:0-26202 GCA_004027735.1 Carollia perspicillata
ACCTTTCCAAGCAAAGGACCTATTTCATATCAAAATATTTATCAGAATCTCCCAAAATAGCTATTATACTCTTACTATCTACTGAAAAAAAGATGCACATATGGGTGAGAAGCTACTATAATTCAGCAATAGTAGGACATAAATTGGTGTTTTCTTAATAAGTCACAACTACAGCTACAAGTATTTGAAATGTAGTCATTCGCGCATATGAATCTGACAATTAGTCTGCCGGCAGTCCTCAGCCAACGCACAGATTATGGACTCTGCAGCAGCTCCCTGCCCTCTACCGGGGATCTGAAGTTCATAGGCTAAGAACGGGCGTCCAAAAAGACCAAAAGTTATCATTCACTTACATGAAGCCACAGTAAAGCTTGTTCCTGCACAGAGGAAGGGTATCCTGTGAACCGACAGCTAATAAAGCCAAACATCTCTTCCATTGAAAAAGGTAGAGGACAGAGCTCAATGTCAAACATTTTGCTGGAAAGCAAAGCAACAGAAGTAAATGACTAATGGGCCGCATACAGGAGGGTCTACTTCGCATTCCCAATATGCTCTGTGGGAAGCTGAATGCTTTAGATCAGTCTGTGTTCTGAACTGTTATCAGTATGTTTCATTTTACAGTGGTAGCTTATGTCATTGGAATAGATACCTTATAAATAATTCATATGGCTACAATAACATTACTGTTCATACATGGGGCTTAACGGAAAGAACTGCATTTCTAAAAAATGAGAGCTGCTTCCCAGCATCTAAAAACATTTTCCCTTTGCACTTTTCTCACTTTACCCAAACCATAATTATGTTGGAAAATAAGTAAACGACATGGTGCATCTCTTATTCCACAAGAGCAAAATCTTTTCTGAACGATTCCAAATCACCTTAGCACGATTTATAGCAACTACTTCATTTTGGGCCTTCAAATTTCTCTATAGGGTTTTCTTAAAACGTAAATGAGATTTACACAAAATGCTTAGCACAGTGCCAGGCACAGAGTAGGTGCTCAATAAACGCTGGCTATCAGCATAATTACGGTGATGCCATTAAACTACTTACCCACCTTAATACTTCCCTGAATTCTTTTAACTGGTTGTCGGGGACTTCGGTTCTGACGGCTTCCAGCCACTCCGGCATGATGCACTCCCACACGGACTGGCTGACCACGTTGTAGGGGATCAGGCAGAGGATGCGGTTGAGACCTTCCTTCAGCTGCGTCACTGTGCTGCAGGACTTGTCCCAGTATCCGCCAACCTGACGGCGGGTCCGCAGCCACAGGAGAAAAGAACAGAACGTACCCGTTACAATTACACACTAGGGTCTCCTACAAGAGGTGGGCACGGAAAAAGGCGACGATCCACTGTATCTGAATCCTGGGCCACGTATCCTCAGAGCGACATCTGCAACAACCTACAAACCAGCAGGACCCATAAGTTACATAACAAAGAAAAAAAACCATGGTTACAAATACATTCAAATATTAATCACAACTGAATGTGAACTGTTCCTCTGCAGACTTCCCAAATTGCACATGAATTAACATTCCAAATGCATGCCTAACGGGAATACTCTGGGAGCATTCTTACTTCTAAAGTTTGGCAAACCCATTACAAATATGCGCAGTTATGCTGGTACTTCAAAGGAAAACGATAAACTCTGTCTTCGAGATTGTTCACTACGGAACAGAGCGGCACAGAGGGCTGCTTCCCCTCTGCTGTGTCACGTGCCGCCACGGCATTTTTCCCTAAAAGTGCTCAAAGGCTGGTTGAATTCATGAATAAAAAATACTGGTAGTTTTTACTAATTAAGATAGTACATATATTTCCTGGTGCAGAAAAAATTAAAATCACAAATCTAGGTTCTAATTCCAACTTTAGATAAATCACTATATTTTTATTATACGTATCCAAGTAACACAGGGTTAATTAGTGCTGAACCTGTACTATGTAACAAAATTTGTGGAACACGGTCTTACTGTAAAGGAACCTAATTTTAGATGTTTAATTATTAGATGTAGAATTCCAGATTCTTCAAAACGATTGAACCAATTTTATTAAAAGCCCAAAGATCTTTTTGGTATCACATTGGTGAAAATGCTAGGTGATCGGCTAGATATTTTGAGGAAGTAACTGTATTTCTGGGATCGTTGCTGCTTCATAGACTGATAACGATGAGACCGCAGCAGGTACCACTGTTGAGGTTCCTTTGACTGCACGATTTATGGTTAAGCCGCACAAAGGCCTATTGGTTTGAGTCACATTTAGGAACAGATACCCCTGTGGGGGCCCTAAACTGCCAATGGCTGGACAATGGATCTTTTTATTCGGAAAACTGTTTTATATTTAAAGGGATTTTTAGATCCGAGCTGGTGGCAGAGTAGGTGGATATCACACTCACTTCTCCCGAGGACCAAACTGCAATTACAACTAAAACGTAGAGCAATCAACCTGAATAGTCAACTAAAGACTCGCTGAAGAGAAGTCTCATACATAACCAAGGACTTACAGAACAAGCCACATCGAGGCCGAATATACGCACCCCTATGTTCACTGCAGCATTATCGCAATCGCCAAGGTCTGGAAGCAGCCCGAGTGTCCATTAGTAGATCAGTAGGTAAAAAAGCTGTGATACATTTACACTGTGGACTACTACTCAGCCTTCAAAAAGATGGAAATATTACGCTTTGCGACAGTATGGATGGACCTGGAGAGCGTTATGCTGAGTGAAATACGCCAATCAGAGAAAGGCAAATTGTCTATGATTTCACTTATAGGTGGAATTAATGAACAAAATAAACCAACGAACAGGATAGAAACAGATTCATAGAGAGCAGACTGACAGCTGTCAGAGCACCGTGGGGGGAGGGGTTGAAGGGCTGGGGGAAAAAGGTAAAGGGATTAAACAGAAAAAACTCTTGAACACAGACAACAGTGTGGCGATGAGCTAAGGGAAAGGGGAGTGGGGAAGGCAGAAGAGGGTGAAGGAGGTTAAATGGTGACAGACGGAGCCCTAACTTTGGGCAGCAAGCATATAATACAACACACAGATGATGCATCACACAATTATGTACTTGAAACATATGCATTCTATTAACCAATGTCACCCCAGTAGATGCAATAAAAAATGTGAGTGTAAAAAAATGCAAGCATCCAAAGAAATAACTCTGGCTGTCACCCAAAGGGTACCTTGCTTTTACTAGTGCCTCCTGCTATAAAATAGGAGAAAATGTATTTCTTCTCCTGATAAGCTCCAATTAACAGCCCTTCCCCCTCAACAAACCTCCAGTGCCTTTTTCCTTAGCCTTTAAAAAGTACCTTCTCAGTCAACCAAAACCACTGCCTGAGGTTGAACTGCAACTTCTATGAGATTGCATATCAGGGCAAATAAAAAACTTTCGAAGTCTCCCCCACAAATATTGATAAGCTTTAGCCCTTATAGTGGACAGGTAACAACTTGTTCCACCTGCTACAAACACAGCTCAAAGAAAACTGAAGATGAAAAACAACTCTCACATGAATTAATGAGTCTCGTGTTGCTATGACAGCCTCTCCTATAAGGGTCCTTTATATTTGCTTGTATGTGCACATATGTATGTTATGTATATATGGTATCATCTTACCTCCGGATGGTATTGCCAAAAAAAAAGTTATAAAATCCCTCAAAAGCTCTCAATCTAAGTGAGGTTTTAAAAAATAACAGCATATATAAAATAAGTATTCCCAAAATGCTAAGAAAATGGGAAGTACCCCAAATGTTTTTGAAGTACCTATGATTTGGGTAAATCTTTGATAAATAAGACTAGTCTAATATTGTTGGTTTAATAAAAACAGCTGTCTTCTAACTGTGGACAAGACAAGGGGCCACATACTAACCCTGACAAGCCCATGCGGGCCTTGCAAACTCAGAGACCAAAAGTCACCGCGGGGAAGGACAGACGGCCTGAGCACAGAAACTCCTGACTACAAGTGCGTCACGGTGGGGAGTCAAGTCCTAGGGCTGTAGCTTCCTTGACAAACGTCAGTCTTCACCTTTGAAATCACCTGCGTCTTTGTGCATCTAAGATAACATGCCTTTGAAATGTCAGAGCAATGTTCTTTTCCAGACCCCTTGAAGTCAAGACCGCTAGCACTAGAGCACACAGCCCCTGGCGCAGGAGACGCCAGAAGCCCGCATTGGTATCTCCTGGGCCACATACCTTCTCTCTGCGCCGTAAATGTTAACTCTCCTGCACCCCGCAATGTAAAAGACGCATGTGTCTCTCCCTTCTGCTTTTTATCCAACCCCAGAGATTCCCTGCTTTGCCTTCTCCTGCCCCCCTAATCTAACACCAATGGATTTCATGGAACCCTCTCTGTACCTCCTCCTTTGATTCTAGTGTATAAAATAAACTGCAAAACTGCCCTTCTCAGGAGCATTTTCTCAATCCTTGAGATTTTGCTTTTAGGCATGTCCTCAACATTTTGGCTCAAAAAACTCATACATTTCTTCTATAGGCTAGCCCTGGCTCCTGTGGCTCAGTGGATTGAGTGGCAGCCTGTGAAGCAAGGGGTCACCGGTTCAATTCCCAGTCTAGGTCACATGCCTGAGTTGCAGGCCAGGTCCCCAGCTGGGGGGCATACGAGAGGCAACGACACATTGATGTTTCTCTCCATCTCTTTCTCTCTCCTTCTCCTCTCTCTAAAACTAAATAAATAAAATCTTTTAAAAAATGTTTTCTATGGGCTAGACGATTTCTCCTTGACAAGACTGTACCGCTGGACTGAGTGAGGATTCCACAAATCTAAGGAAGCAGTTAATGGGTCCATAAAACTGCTAACCCAAAATCAAGCAGAACAAAAATTAATTATGGGACTAAATGAACTGATGAAGAAAGATGATAATTTTTATTGGTTTTTTTGGTTTGGAACAATGCTGGTTCTGTAATGTTCCATTTTCTAGACATAAGACTTCCCGTAGGCTATCTATAACTCACAACAATTTAATAGATTGTACCTTTGTAAACAAAAATGAAGTACGTCTTTTTCTCCCTACCTGATCCCTCCATAATTCAGAAACTCTCATTGAATATTCTTATTTTCATGGCCACACAGTTATTTGCACAAGTTCAAATAAGAATCTGTTCTCCTTGCAATAGGGCATCATTGAAAAAAATCGGTTGTATTACCAAGGCTTTGACTAGAATGTCATATTTGAGAATGATGTGGCTAGAAGCAGATATGACCAGACAGTTTTCAGGAACTAAGGCTGACATTATAATTAAGGTTGAAAGTTTTAAGGAACTGCAATAGAATAAAATACTTAATCTTTCTGAATCCGTCTTGCTCAAGCCCACTCAATTCCCACAACCTGTCCTGTCGGTTAACCATTTCTGCTTACTCCTGCACACAGATAAATCAATAAAGGAACCTAACCGGTAGCCTAGGAATTACTGAAGCAACCCGGCTGCTTGAAACTACTACCCTAAGGGGTTAAGGAAGGTATACTAAAAAATAATGATTGTTTTCCCTGGCTGGTGTGGCTCCGTTGGTCAAAGTGTCGTCTGTAAGCCAAAAGGCCACGGGTTCAATTCCTGGTCAAGGCACATACCTAGATCGTGGGTCCAGTCTGCAGTCAGGGCACTTGCAAGAGGCAGCTGATCAATGTTCCTCACATCACCGTTTCTCTCTCTCCTTCTCACTCTTTCTCCCTTCCCCCTCTCTAAAATCAGTAAGCATGTCCTCGGGTGAGAATTTTAAAACAATGATTGTTTATCAAAATATTTATGGGAACCTCGTGACTGAGACCACGGCCACCTAGTTTGCTGATCAAAAGCAAAGACATTTCATCATCCCCCTTGGACCCTTGCTACATCCAGACGACATCAGCAGTCATCAATTACTTCCTGACCTCAAACCCCTCCCGTTTCTCCTTCCCCTGACACAAAAGAAGCCTGAATTCTGTACTTTCTCAAGACGGTCCTTTAGGCTGCTAGTCTTCCATCTTGTCGACTTGCAGAATACAGTCCCTTTTCTTGCCCCAGCTCCTTGCCACTTGAGTTATTGGCTGTCATACAGCAAGGAGTTCGGGCTTTCACTCAATTGTAGAATGAAGCTTGAGCATTATGCTAGTGTTACAAAGCCCTCTCGGAAAAATCAGCCTGGTACCTGGCTCATGGGACTCCCGTCCCACAGGCAAGTAAAAAAGGTCATACTTCCTGGCAGGCCCAGAAAAACTTAAAATATTTGGGGGACCTCAAGAAAACAGTAATTCACCCAAATCTATAGATAACACAGATGAAGTATGACGACTTCATCTTGGCTTGGCATCTTAACTTTGAAGCTTTTGAAACTGCAATCTGAGATTCTTTATAAAAGTTCCTGCAAAACAAACTTAAAAATGCCCTAGTGGTCAATTACCATTCTTGCTGCACTTACGAAAATAACCAGCCCAAATTTAATGGGATTAGACTTATTTTGTGAACAAGAGTACACTTACTTTATCTTCAATCAAAATGGGGGTGATTAGAGAGAAAAATCAGTGGAAAACTATTACCCTTGCGGATTATCCAATTCTAGTCCCATTCGTTGTCCTTCGGCTAGTTTTCACCTCTGGAAACTGGCTGCTGCTGTCCTTCACATGTTGTCAGTAACCAATATTTCCCATTTTCCTCCTACCTTACTGACCTGGTGTCACCAAGAACTAAAACCTGAGACTCATTGAAACTCGGCTGTCTCATCCCAAAGCCCTGGAAGCTGAACGACAATTTGATGAGAACCCCATTGGACTTATTTTTTCAAGAGTTCATTCAGGCCGCTCAGGAGGTTCACCCAGCGCCCACACCCTCCCTGCTCTGCTCCAGGAAATGGCCCTGACCGTGACACTGAAACGTGCCCTCTGTCACCTAAAGACGCTTTGAGCTCTGGACCCAGAACTGGGCTTATGGTCGACTCAAACCATTAAGCTGTCATTTTCTTTTTGTTTCCTTGTTCCAGTCTCTGCTCCTCTCCTCCTATGCCGCTCTCCTAGCTCGCAGTTCCTAACCTGAATCTTGTCTCCACAGCAACCAACCAAGCCTCTTCTCTCTGTGAAACTTCTAGAGAAGTTTCAGATGGGAGAAAGGTGGCGGCCCACTCACACCCCCGAGTTGTTATAAAGACTATTTTAAAGTAGGAAACATTGGAGCCACAGAACCTGCAGAAAGAAAGGTACACGAACTCCCCTTATCTGACTAAAGCAGAGCCCCGGCGGGGGGGAAGAGAGCTGCCAGTCCCCCTCTCCAAAGGGAGCTTTCCTGTGAATTCAGCTGCCCTTGGGGACACACAACCCAGTCCCATCAGCATTAGCACCAAAAAGCCCAAAAGAATTTTCCATATCTTCCCATTCCAGTACAAAGACCTTTATCTGTGGGTCTGAGTAAGCCTGCATATAAACCCAAACAAACTTCGTCTTTTCTCTTGTCAACATGTCTGCTGCCAGTTAATTTAGCAGGCTCCCAACCCTGAACTCAAGTTAGAGAAGTTTCCCTCCCAACGTAATCATTTCTGCTTATCTTCCAGAGTCAGATCACACCAGCCCTTCACTATTCGGAAAGAAATAATAATAGAAAGTGTATCAACACAGTCAAAGAATGCCAGGAAATTGGGAATTTCCAGTACACCAAAGTCCAGTTTTGTATGTGAGTCAGTGGATGGCACCAAAGAAGAAAGAAGTGTATTTTGATAAATGCAGGAATGCTCAAGTTCTGAAAAACCTAATAAAAGCTGCACCTTTAGATGGTCTGTGTTCTGTTTTATTCTTAAATGTCTTATTTATACCAAAAACTGCCTCAAGACCTCATTGAAAGAAACCCCAAAAATCACACACGCACACGCACAAAACCTTAGAAAAGGCACTGAAAACATTTCATATATTGCCACCAAAAATGGATTCTGGGTTAGACACACATTATATTGTAGTCAAGAAATGTGAGATCTTCCCAGCTGTACATCTGAAGCCTGGCATCCCCTGAGACAGAGCAAAAGGGAGAGCACACAGAAATGTGTCCTATAAGCCAGAGGAAAAACCGAGGAAGGTTTGGGTGGCCCCTCACCCTTCTTGGCATCCCAGACAGGAGGCAGGAATGCTGCTGGTGGTCACGTCCAGAAAGGCTTGCGAAAGCGCAGAATTGCCTGCAGCCCAACAGTAGCCTTTCCGCAGACTAGACCAGAAAGAGACTGATCTCTAGCAACGGCAGAGGGAGGCTTTCTTTTTTCCTGTTTCTTAATACAAATACTCAGCAGTGTCCGGAAAGAATATTCCCTAAGTCCTTACGGACACTTCACACGTTCTTCTTCCACTCCTCCCCATCCCAAACCAAGGCCAAAGCAGGACATCACCCAAAATACCCACACTACCCTGGACTCCACTCCTTCAGCTGCACCGACTAACATACGAGGCCCATTGCTCTTCCACAGGCACTGACACCACCCTCACGGCTGAGGCCGTGCTTCCCCCCAAGTCTCCTCTCCAGCCAGGCCCGGGCGGTAGGCCTCCACTTACCCTGGCGAATTCCATTGGTTTGGGAAGAAGGCACATGACCATGACATCGAAGCGAACATCGCACACTGTCTTCAACCACTTGGTGACAAACTGAGGCTTCAGTTTTTCCACCAAACTTCCAACTTCATCATCCATCATGTAGGCTGTGGAGTGAAACCACTGGAACACCATGGCCACCAGCCGGGCCAAGCTCTCCGTCGGCGTGTTCTCGCTGGGCGTGCAGAGGCTCACCTGGAAACAGGCAGACCAGACTCTGCTTCAGCCCCCGGCCATCATCACGCAATTATTACAGGCTCATTGAACAGTGGAAAAAAAGGTGTCCCAGCTATTCCTTCGGAAACAGGCAGCTTTCTAAATGACGGGGGTCACTCAGCTGAGAAACTGTGTTCCTCTCCACGGAGAGGCGGCTTGCAACGATCGCCTCCCCTGAAGACTGAACCTTCCCATAGGCCTTTGCTCCTATAAGAAATCTATTACATAATCTACACTGGATAGATGCCTTTAGAAAGTGAAATCTGCCAAGGGAAATTTCATCAACACCTTCAATGAAAAAAATAGCTATACACGTTTCAGTTCTAACGTGATCAGATTTGGCCGAGAATTTCTATCAGTAATAATTCTGGAATGTAAGAGCACCCCTCAATTCACCATATTACAAACAGACATTTTAAAACAACTAGTCATGTATTCATTCATTCATTCATTCATTCATTCATCCTGAAATAACCTTTCATTGAGCAGTGCAGTAGGATTCAGAATTATAAGAATTCATAAAACCCTACCCTTGCCTTCCAAGAGTTCACAATAGTAGTCATCATACCATTAGATAATACGTTTTCGGAACAAGACGCGTAAAATCAACTATTAAATTCCAATGTGATTTTTAAAAGGGTCTTTTCATATGACAGCATGAAAAAGATGTATCGCCATGGAGACGTAATTCATGTCTCCCATGGGCAGAAACATGTCTGCTTCTTTGCAGAACTGGCAAATCTAGCTTGCTTGAAACTTTGGTTCTGTATGTTTGATCTTTACGGAGTGCATATTCCAGCTGAATCAGTCAATATCAATCAAATTCCTTGTGTTGCTTTTGGTTATAATTTTTTGGCTGTAGGCGGACTTGCTATAATTTTTTTTTTTAAAAAGGTCCACAGAGACTGAATTTTCAAGAAAAATCCTATGCACATAGACAATGGAATGTGAAATAGGAATGCCAATAATCCATAAGCCATATTGAGTCCAATACTTCACAATATACCCTAGCTATTCTGCTGGGGTGCAAAAGGTGCATTTTAAACAATCTGGAGCCTGGCACAGTAAGTTTCAGCACCTGGCTATTCAAGAGAATCAACCAGAAAGCTTTCTAAAAGTTCCCAAGAATCCAGCGTGAAATCTGGGTACCGCCATTTGTTAAAAAAGCTGCCCCAGGTAAATCTAATGTGCAGCCCGGGGTCGAGCACCACTGGCCTAGAGGGTGGGGTCACGCTGCTGAGGTTAATTTCTCACAGTTTCCTCTTTACGTTCTTGAAAGAGAAAGGAGGAGTCCTTCACGGGTGTAAGGCTGGAATGAGAAATAAGCAAGTGGAGAGCGGCCAACCCAACTCCTTTTCTTACTAAGAACCATATTCCGAACTGGCTGAGCAGCCTCTGGTCGTGTTTGTCGTCGTCCTTGTTGTCGAAGTCCGCATTCTCCAGGGAGTGGTGGGAGGAGGAGAGGCCCAGCTGCCGCCGCCGGCTCAGCTCATGCTCCCGCTGCTCGGCGTGGAACTCGGCTTCTTTCAACAAGCTGCCCAACAGCAGAGACGTGGAGACAGACTGTCAGAAAACACACTCTAGAGGATGGCCTGTTCAGAGCAACTACCGCATGAGTGCTCGAGCATCTTTGAAATCGGTGGGAGTCACTCCGAGAAGCCCCATTGCATTTCCTTCCTAATGTGCTAAGCCATCCCCATTTTAGAGATGAGCAAAGTGAGGCACAAAGAGGCTTCTCCCTCCAATCAATTAGAATCAAGCAGAGCTGAGGCCTTCTGGCCTCCAGTTCACCACCCATCCCACTAGAAGCCAGCGCTTCCCCCGTATCTAACGTGAAGCCACGTGGACATAAAATATACGATGCAAGGAAGAGATTGAGGGGCTTGTACCCAATGAAAAAATATTCAATATCCAGTACTCAAAACCCTGAAAATGAGCAACGAAGACGCCCTCTTCCATTGCTAAATGAATGATAGTTTTTAAAATAATACCCAGGCCCTGGCTGGTGTAGCTGAGTGGATTAAGAGCAGGCCTGCGAACCAAAGGATCGCGGTTCGATTCCCAGTCAGGGCACATGCCTGGATTGCAGGCCAGTTCCCAGCAGGGGACACACAAGAGGCAACCATACATTGATATTTCTCTCCCTCTCTCCTTCCCTTCCCCTCTAAATATAAATAAATAAATAAATAAATAAATATGATACCCAACGCTGCTGGCACTGTAAATTCACATACGCAATGTAAAAATCAGTTTGGTGATGCACCAAAGCCACTACAATATTCATACCCTTTGACCCAGTCGAACATATTTGGGCATCTACTCTAAGTAAATAAAAAATATAGAAACAGCATTGTATGCAAAAATATTTATCACCTATTTGTAATAGTAAGAACTTAGAAGCATTCTAAATACTTAATAGTGAAAAAACTAATCTAGATAAATATCATGTATCCACTAAGAATGATAAATATGGAAGTCACAACATGGAAAATACCTAATGGTATATGATATCAAAAAAATTATAAATACAGTGTGATTACAGTTATATAAATAAAACATGCATTTGAATAAAAGTAGAAAAACGTGTGCAAAACAAATGATGACGACAGCAGTACGATTGTTTTTTTTTCTATTTCCAAATTTCTGTCATGTTTCATTTGACAAACATCACATTTCTGCATGTGTCAGATACTGGGGTGAGAAAAAGAGAAAAGACTTAGTCCCTATCCTTAAAACTTACATTCTAATATTATTCTTTAATTTTTAAACACCTTGCCTCAATTAATATTACACAAAAAGAGAACAAGTCTCAATATTACCATTTTTTAAGCTCCTTTCTTTGTCGTGTGATAGAAGAAGAAAAAGCCAGGAACCTGCATGTTCAGCCCTTGTCTTATTCCATGGCCTTCTGGATGACCCCAGTCCTGAATTGCCCAGAGCTCTCCCCAACTTTGCCACTGTCAGTCAAGCCTCAGGCCCCCCGCCCCCCACCTCTCGCTCTGACTGTGCTCCCGCTTCATCCCCGCTAAGACCTCTGGCTGTGCCGTCACTGTGCTCACCACCCTGGACCGCAATCATGTGCTCCTATTTTTATAGTCCCTACATGGGCAACCTGAGGGCAGAGACTACCTCTTACTCTCTTCTGCCTCTCGAGTGCCTAACACACGCCTGGCACATAACTGGCATTTGATAAAAATATTTGTTGAATGAATGAATTGAAACATTATCATTGCAACCCTGTGCTGGGCTGAGGGCACTTGAAGTTGAATTAAACTGACACAGCTCAAAGCGAGAAGCATGGCTCAAAGCCAAGGTGGTGTTTTCTGAGTGAGCGACTAATCAACAGCCTGTTACCTAATCACGGCCTCCACGGCGCAGACAAGCTCCTCGGCACCACACTCTCGGGTGTTGATGGGTGGAGGGGAGGTCTGGTAGAGGTGGGTCTCCGAGGCAGCCCCCACTTCGGTACTGTGATGGTTTGAGTGGCATCTTTTGCAGTACCGAACAGGCCTGTTTCCGTGCCGACCGCAGCACCCTGCTGAAAAGCAGGTGACGACGGCTCTTCTAACATGGGAACTGCAGTTCTAGAGGCAAAAAAAAAAAGGGAAATCGGTTAGAATTAATCGTGGAGGTAAATTTGCCTAAGAATGGGAAAGAATGAAAACTTAAAGGGCCACTGAAAATGGCAGCGTGTTTCTGAAGTGCCACTCACTAGTGTCCAAAATGCAGGTCATCCCTAGTCAGTTCGAGCTCAGCCATAGTTAAAAACAAAGGAGAGACATGGTCTCCATCAGTGCGAGTGGCAGAAACAGCCCACACGGGAGTGGGACTGAGTTGAAAAGCCCTGGCAAAGCCCCCTCAGGGAGGGGGCCGGCAGCTTGGGGGATTATTTCATATTGGTGTTTCAAGAGTTTTCAAGAGAAATGAGAAGAAAAAAAATAAAACCACAGTCCAGACAGAGCACATCACAGCACATCAACACAGAAAAGGAACAACTGTAACCTCCAGCACAGACTTCGGAAGTTATTTTACCCACCACTGAAAGAATGGGCAGCCACAGCAGCTCAGCTGCCCTCAGCCATGGACATCATCCACAGGAGGGAACCAAAAGATGCAGTGATGGAAATGAGAGAAGGGGAGCAGCACGAGACCCCGAAGGTCAGGAGGCTACTGTCAGAGCCGCGCTGGCCAGAGGCAGAGGAGCGAGGAGGCCCCACACGCAGCGACTGGAGGAACCGTCAGGAAACATCCCTGACCCCTGCCCAAAAGCGCACCCCGAGCCTGTCAGACATGCCACCGTGTACTCCATTGTCTGGGGTACATGGAGAGAGGCTTTTCTGTCCTTCCATCCAGCTTAGTAAGATGTGAACACCTCTAGGGGATATAATACTCTAAGCCACTGTGAACTCAGAGCTCGGTGAGGATTGGAGAACCCTCCATGACAGCTAGCCACCTTGGAGACACCGCACAAGGAAGGAGCTGAGCACCAAACCCATATGAAGACACTGGCAACGCACGGAGCTGCGCATCTGAACGGCCCTTCCAGAGTAAGGCTTTGCCCCACTTTGATTCAGCACAAGGCTCTGGGTACTAGTGTTAGCAAATCTCATTTTCTGAAAAGGATGCAGGCCAGAACATCACAAAAGAAGCTAAACTTTTTGTCATATGTTTAGCTATTATTTTTGAAAATTATTTATTAAAATGGTGTGTTTCTTCTGCGTCTGAAGCCCAAGCCTTCTTCAGCACTCAAGGCTGCCCTGATGTGTCCGAGCCACTTGTCCTACTCTGCCCTTCGTTTCCCTTTTGTGCAGGAAATTTCATGCTGGAAGCTCAGGAATTTTGATTGGTTTGAGGCTTCTCCTGCTTGCGCACAAACCAATGCCACACCACCAGCAGTGTGGGGTAGATCAGAGTGTAATCTTAGTGTTCCCTTCTTCTGCTTATGCTTAGTCTTTGCTCCTCCGGGAAGCCTACTGTTACGTAAACAGTAGGATGTGGATAGGGGTTCGGTGGGCAGTTCTGTGCCGTAATGAAGTCCCGGAGTTGAAGGTCTGTAATTTCCCAGCCTGTTTTCTCGTCACACGCTGTTCACATTCTTCCCACATGCACATTCGTAACTGGAGGTCCAAGGTCTTCTCGTCTAAACGAAGTCCAGCCGTGGAGGAGGCTCTCGGGGTTTGGTTCCTCAGATATGCCTCCTTGAATCTAGGCCCTGAATCGAGACGGGCTGGTGGCGACTTCCCCCAGGAGAGGAAGGCACAAGTGATGCTCATATGACTCCCACGGCCTGGCTACAGAAAGATATGCAGCTTCCACCTGAACGAATGTCGTGAATGTTCTCTCTTCCTAAGCTTCCTCATCAGGACACTGTTCTCAGAACCCCGCCGTGGCCAAGCCCCACGGACGGGTAATGTGTAAGTCTCTAGTCAACAATTCTGGCTAGACTGAGCCTTCAAGCCGCCCCATACCAGAGCCCAAACATACCACCTAGAAGCCTTTAGATAATTCCAGCCTTCGGCCAGCTAGTCAAGCCTTCCCAGGTAAGGCCTCAAAATCCTCAAGCAGAGACATGCTGCAGAGCGTGCCCTGTCCAAATCCCCGATCCACAGACTCTCTGAGTGGAATGAAAGGATTGTTGTTTCGTGTTGCTACATTATGAATGATTTCTTACACAGTAGCTGGGTATACTACATATATTAGTATCAGGAATACCAACTAAAAATCAACCTGCCTCATCCCCACGTGCCATCAATTCTAAAATAAGACCAGTGATAAAACAACCCCAAAATAACATTTGGCTCACCAAAGTTTTAAACAACTACTATGGTTCCTCATAAGTTTCAATAATATATTTACAAGCCACAGTTGGTCCTCAACCCATGTGGAGCCATTTCCATGCATTCAGTTCAAAAGCAAACTGGAGAGACTTCCCTTAGGTTTAGATTCAGCTGGGCATGGTGTTCAAATGTTCGCTCCAGCCACTCCGTTCCCTTCACTGCTTTAAATTCTAAACCTAAATAACTAACTCCAACTGGTTTCAAAGAACAACAGAACTGAAATAAGTCAAGGTCTATCTCGTATCTTTACAATCTCGATGCTCATTCCAAACCTACTGTTCCAATGTCGGAACACATAACACCAAAAGTACGAACTGTGCCTGAGGCCAGCTCAAACAATTCTGAACTACTGAACTTGAACTTAACGGAAGGTCTCCAAAATAACATTTATATAAAATACCATGTTTATTAAAGAATAAGTAAGAAAAATGTGCTAATTTGAAGCTTATTAGTAAAACTAATTTCATCATACAAAGGAAAGCAGTGTAAAAAAATTACCCTAGATGTCGAGTACGTCAGGTACGCCACCAGGGCCAGAGCACACTGATTCAGAAAATAAAACTGCTTCTCATCCTAGTGTCTCTGGCATCTAAAAGCTTCTCAATGTAGGAAACAGCCTCGGGATAAAAATCAACCCAAAAGTTTGCTGAATGACTGTGTGATCCTTCATTAAAACTTCAGAAAGATATAGGGTACTGCCCAGTTGAGCCTCTCAGCGAGAACAGGGCTCCGAATCATTTTACGGGCCGACTGACGTGCCCAGAGCACAGAAAGGACTGTCTCAAAAAGAATTATAGATGGCTTTGGAGGCACAGAACCCCCAATGAGACTCGCTGAAAGCCTGCCAAGCTTCAAAGTCCCACTAGCAAAAACACCACCGACTTAGACAAAAGGGGACAGACACAACTCGACGTGAAAGGAGGTCGGTGAGGCGCCACCTTCTACACGCAGGGAGCAGCAGACCGAGAGTTCCTCAGCGACAACGTGGGACATGTCTCATCAGAAACAAGAGACGTCTCAGAAAGTGCAGCAAAATGCCCATAAAGACAACAGTGGATATGGGAACCACTCCGGGACAGCAAACGCAGATCCAATTTAACGCGCATTCACTGCCCCCGGAGACAGAACGCTTGGTGTGCCCGAGGCTACAGACCAGTGACTGCGACCTGCTTCCTCCTCCTCTTTTTCAGCAGAAATCTATTGCTGTCATCGTGTGCCTAGCTCACCACTGTGGGTGGGGTGTGCAGAGAGCAGATAACTTGCTGTTCTAGTCCACAGGTCTCTGGATCAAGAGAGTTTGCACCCCGAGTGTTTCGTAAGTGACCAGACCAAATGTAGATCACAAGGTAAGGACTGTAAGCCTGAAGCCAGAAGTGGATAAGAATTTTTAAGGTCTTATAAGGTGGTAAGAGTGCTTTGCATTTGGAGAGAATGTAGGTACTAATGTTCAGAGGGTGGGTTTTGGCACGTTAAACATGACCACAAAACTCTTGCTGCTATATAAAGGGGAGGACCGCCCCCCCCCCTTCGAAGCTGGGCAGGCCTGGGGACATTCTCTGGAGAACGGGAAGCAGCAGAACAGATGCGCCATGACAGCTGAGCTCTTCTCTTCTCTCGCTCTTCTCTCGCTCTCTCATTCTCTCAGACCGCTGCTCCCACCAGAACGAATCCAGCCTAGCCTCCTGGAGGAGGTGACCCCTCCCGGAAAGAGGGTGAGCTGGACACCCCAGTCATCCCAGCCATTGCAGGCACCCCAGGGGAAGCCCCAGACAGGGCAGAGAGGCCATCTGGGACCAGCAAATCCTCAGCCTACTCGCCAGCTGATGCAAACACACGGGTGAGCCCACGGAAGTTTATCAAAAGACGCCCGGCTCAGCGTAGGCCCGACTGCCAATCCACAGAATCATGATCAAACAAATGCTTGTTGTTGTAAAACCACGACATTTTAGGATGGCTTATTATATGGCAGCAGGTAACTGGAACGGCCCTCCAAAGGTACCCATTCGGGACTAACTCCTAAAAAGTTTAAACGGCCTGTATGTGGTCTCATAGTTAGGTGGGAACAGAAGCTGGTGTCTCAGCCCGCTAATCCAAAGTTCTTGATATGACACCATACTACTTTCTCTTGTACTTTTCCACAACTAGAACCAAAAAAAAAAAAAAAAAAGATATGGTTTAGGGAAACTGTCATGAAGGTGGCCAAAGGAAATTTGAAGGTGGAATCCTTAACTAGAGATAATATTCAACTTACATATAAATAACTATTTTCCCTATGTAGTTGGTCTGAGTATGTTTTAACACGTACAGTGAACCATTTGCACTCCACTTCAAAAAATAAGGATGTTTAGCATACAAGATGCATCATTTATCAAAGTTAAGTTGCACGTATTACACTGTCATTCAAACGTTTTTGTAATTAGACTTCTATTCCAGAGAAGCGCATAGCTTTTATTTCGGATTAGTTATAGAAAACATTGGTGCATAAGACGGGTGAGCAAAAGCAGAAATGGAAACAGAGCGCATTAGGACGTAGCAGTCTCACGAGCTAAATTATTGCTCTTCCCCTTCACAAATACAGTGACATGGACACGCTGAGAAACCACGGTGCAGCGATGAGGCAGATGTCAATGAGTGAATTTACAAACAAACACAGCAAATCATGCCCCGCCACACGGATGGTTTGTTCTTACCTTCTTCTGACATATAGCAGATATCTCAGCTGTAAGGGGAAGGTACACAAAATATCAACAAAGAAAGAGAGCCCGTTTTCCATAAGGGCAGCCGTGAAGAGGAGTAAAAACAAGTTTTGTAATACACCCTCTAGTTTTGGCCAAAACAGCTTCTCAATCGTCTCACGAATCATCATCTACTTATGTTTAATGGCATGAAAAACCCCACCACGCTGCAAATAAATACTCCACCTATTCTTATAAGGAATTCAACCGTCTCAGACACGACTTAGAATTCAGATCATGTTAAAGCCGAACAACTGGAATCTCCCCATCTCACTGGACAGAAAACAAAATTGAGGGCCACTGTGGTGGCCTGACTCCTTCAGGACCACAAGGCTACCCATGGGGGAGGCGGGTCTGCCAATGCGCCTGTGGACCCCCTCTGCACAGCTGCTCCATTACACTGTCACTGTGCATCCCAGGGCCGCGCTCAGAGCTTCACCGTGAGGGTGATGTATCAGAACCAGAGAAAAATCTTACTAATTCCAACTACTTAGACTTGAGCTGTCCGTTTCTATCAGTCCTTACTTGATTAGGTTCAGATGACCTAATACTAAAAGTGAGGCTACAATGACGTAGTATAATTAGCACCAAGCAAAGGCCTTACATTTTTGTAAAGGTCACAGAATTTAGTTAATTAAGGTTTTCAGATTTATTTTGTAAATGAGGCCTTACACAGTCTTTTAGCACCTGCCTCTGAAGTCTATCCCCAGTTTCTCCCACGTGCCTGGTCTGCACTCAGTACGCTCCCAGCCTGGACCACTTGCCATCTTCCCTGTGCTTTCCAGGATTTTTGCTGGTCATTTCAGTCCCCAGTTAGGGGGCTGGGATATCGGCCTCCCCGTGGGGAGAAGAGTACTCGCTTCTCTATCTCATCTGTCAACTCACTGGCATAGCTCTTAGACCTCTGACCAACAACAAGCATTACAATCTCGTCTCCTCGCGGAGATGGGTCAGGTGTACTTTATCCCCATTTTACTGATGAGAAGAAAGTCCCATTATTCAGCATTCTGCCCGCTGATGTTCCTTATTCCCTTTCTGACCTGGAGCAGCAAACATGTCATTGGCAACACCTGTTATATACACAGAAAACCCTTGACATAATCCGCGGGGCTTTAATCCTACAGAATCCTAATTCTAACATCTCCCCTTGATGGGGGTAGAAATGATACCTCTTTCCCTCGTTATTAAACGTGTGGGCAGATTATAAGTAAGCATTGATATAATGCTTCGTATCAATGAATATTCATAGAATATAATACTTTAAAACTCTGTTACTATCTTTGTTAAATAAAACAGTACAAAAGGAGACAAATCAACCACACCATTAGTCATGATTACTCATGATTCATTCTGAAGTAAACCGTACCTTGTGGCAGAAGAACATCAATCAACCATTCACTGTGGTCCCTAGGAGGAAAAACAAAATTCATTTTTGAACTTCCAGCAATGTTACCCTTCCACACGAATGCTAATTAGCTGCACGCTCTTGCTAAAAGGCTTTTAATAGAAAGGAAGTGTAATTAAGAGCACTATCATAATAAACTTTCTAAATGTCTAGTGCATTCCAGTAAATTATAAATTATAGGCATTTTATCATATTCAGTTATCTTTGAATGATACTTTCCAGATGCTAATTAAGCCAACCAAAATACAGCATGATTTGCACAAAGCTGCGTGTGATTCTGTGAAACTAACACACAAAGAGAACCCCTATGAATGATATGTCATGTTTGAAAAACCAGTTTTATTTTTCTCTGTGGCCTTTTTAACAGGGTCACTTGAAAACTGGAGCTGTTTGCAAGTAAGTGGAATTGCTCTGCCCTGTCGCACAGAGAGAAACATGGCAACTTTTCAAAGCTGAAATCTTTCCAACAGAAGTTTGCCGTACATTAAATATCGGACAAAGCACCCTTTAAGAAACAGAGAGCAGAATGGGAAATATGGGTAATGTAACCAATTT
Source organism: Carollia perspicillata (assembly GCA_004027735.1). Classification (NCBI taxonomy): domain Eukaryota; kingdom Metazoa; phylum Chordata; class Mammalia; order Chiroptera; family Phyllostomidae; genus Carollia; species Carollia perspicillata. The sequence goes on from PVKM010017123.1 coordinate 19,296, forward strand.
AAGTCCAGGTGATTGTCCTTGTCTTCCTACTGTAGCCCTATCGCCTGTTCACTGAGGACCCTTATACCTACCCTGCGATCCTCTGGCTGCATTCTTCACAGAGATACAATGGGGGCGGTTTATCGCCCAAAGCTACTGACAGGGAAGGGTCTATGCACATCTGAAACACAGGGAAAGCCAGAATAAACTCTCCTGTCCCGTTCGCCACATTCCTGACATCAAGAACACAAAGGTTTCAATAATGACAGCTTTTCCAAAGCACAGTGGAATAAATACTTTTCGTTAAACCCATTCAACCTGTAAATGTTTTTCCTGCACTGACTGGCACATGAGTCCACACCGTGGATTTTAAACTTACTGTGGTTTTCCATTTCTCCTGTTATTTTCAATTCAAGTAACAAATAGTATCAAGGAATCTACCCTCATTCCACAAAGACTAAAAAAATCACCTTGTTCAATAGCAGCTCAAATTGCCTCTGTTACTCTCTAAAGTGGTAAACACTGTATATCTCTTTAAGAAAAAAAATATTAATAAAATGAAAAATCATAACTGTTACCAAAATGCTGGCAGTATAGTTTCTCTTTTGCTTAAGAGAAACCTCATTCAGAAAATGCAGCTTTAAGTCTACCATTGAATGATTCACTCTGGAATCTAAGTTCTGTACATTAACCCTCCGATGTTGCATATCCAGGTGGGTTTTTTTTCTCCCACACACGACCTGTAGAGTGTTTACCCCTGCTGTGCTCCACTCAGTTCCAGATGATCGACGGCTGAGTCTTCATTGGCCTCAGCACAGAGATGAAGAGTGCTCATCTCTTCTCAGCTGACCTTCAGGATACTTCGGTTACTGGATGTTTCCAATCGAGTGAACAAAACATTCAGATGGCTGGCTGAATTTTGGACTTTGCATCAACTTAAGTTTCTATGACTTGCTGGAGTCATTTTGAATTCTGTTCCTGCTTTTCAAGAAATGATCAACGCATGCTGTAGCCCATTATGTAGTTAATATACCACAGATTCTTCTGGAATATTCCTCTGACTTGTCTTTTGTTGTTTGTTTTTACCGATTTAAAGGGGGAAAAAGGAACCAAATTTGTAAACCAAACAGCCTGTCATTAAAGTTAAAACCCTGAGGAGTTTCAATGACTAGGGACACAAAAGTAAGAATTCTTAAATTTAAATAATCGCACCATCAAAATCTGTAAATTGTATATTTCCTGAATGCTAAGCACCCCGTGTGAAACTTTCCTTCAGTAGGTTTCATGCGACCTTTGACGCAACGGTTAACGACTACCTTTTGGTATGCTATATAAGGGATTGGCAAACTTTCTGTGAATGTTCAGAGAATAAATATTTCAAGTTTCACGGGCCATGCATTCTCAGTCACGACTACTCAACCCTGCTCTCGTAGCATAAAAGCAGCATGAACAATACATAAGCAACGAAATAAAATTTCATTGACCAAAATGAGCAGCAGGCCAGATTTGGCTGTCTCCCAAATGCCATGGTTTGCTGACTCCCATGTTAGAAAATTATCTGGGCTCCAAAGTATTTCATAAAGTGCTTTGCAAGTAGAATCAAGTAAAACCAGAAACAGAATGTGGTATAATGAACTATAAATTCCAACACGTTTTCATTGTGAATCCCATCACAACTCTTGGCTCTTGCCCCAAAAGTACTTTTTTGCAGCTGTTGCAACAAAAATAAATAGTCCTTTTCCATTTGGCAAATCCATACTGCTCAGTGGTATAGCTCACTGTTATGGAAACGTGAGGCTTTTTGGGAGGCTACATCCATATTCCCGGAGTCCTTCCCGTGCCCCATGCAGACCTTGTCTTCATCTTTACTCTCATTTCGAACGAGCCACTGGTATCTGTGTCAGGCAAAGATGCTTCTCCATTCCACTCAAAAGGAAAAACTCCTAGGATGTTAGAACTATAAAGACTCAGCAGAATTTAGCTGGTTGACCTTGAACATGTCAAATGAATTCACTAACAGGACCCATCTGATTTGTGACTAACAGTGTCAGTTCCATTCTACTGTGAACAGGTCAGTTTACACTCAAAGTGATATGTTCATATCTGCCTCTTGCATTAAAAAACAGTTACTTTCTGTTTATAAATATAATTTATGCCCAGTGTAGAGGTTTGGAAAATCAGAGAAAAAGAAAGAAGAAAATTTAAAAACCAATAACCCTCCGTCTCAATGCAAACACTGGTAGTGTTCTAATGAGCATTACTGGTGGTTTTTCACTGTGAATGTGAAGATAAATATACATATATGCAATTTTTTAAATAAACTGGCATCACGCTACACAGTTTCATCATTCCTTTTTCATTTAATGTTAATCTATGAGCCTCTAGATGGTGGATACACCCGATCCACATGTCACAAGGTCACACCCACGTGCACTTGGGAAGAGCTCCTGCTATAAAGAAACTGCACAGACCGGCTGTCATGCAAAAACATGTCACACTTACAAGCATGTTACCTTTGGGGGAAGAATAAAGTGAAAATTTTAAAAAATGTAGCTCCTTAGGAAAACTGGGGCTCAGAATGTAAAATTTGGGGGGAGGATAAAAATGTTTTGGAAATAGAAGAGGTGGCGGTGACACAATACTATGAAAGCACAAAATGCCACTGAACTGTTTGCTGTAAAATGATTAAATGATGTTATGTGAATTTCACCTCCATAAAAAGGTGACGGAAGATGAGATGGCTTGGCCTGCCCCAAGGACTGGCTATAGGAAACAGCCTACGAGAAAAGCGAGGCCGGGCCCGAGGGGAAGACCGGCTGTGGGCCTGTAGGACAGGGAGAAAATCTGACATGTGAGTAGCAGGCAAGAAACCGTCAGAGGTCAGAGGACTCCTGTGAATGCAGTATGACATAAAATGAGGGAAAGAATCACTGAAAAAATCAGACAGAAAGTACCTCCTTCCTGTTGACCTCTGGGCATTGTCGAAAAAGAGGGCGCGTTGTGATTTAGGCGGGAAGAAGAACAGATATAGAAACCAAATTATGGGAATCGTGAAAGTCTTACCACTGTGGAGAATTAAGCTGAATTCCCCGAATAATAAATGAACTAACATTTCACTCAACAATTTGCTCCCGATAATTTGACCCCTGACAATACAATAGGAGGCCAGATCTAATGAGACGGTACCTTCACGGCTGGCTTGTTAATTGCATTGTGGCATTCAATGTGCTGGCAGTGGATGGGATTCCAAGCTGTAAAGCAAAGCACAATCGATGAGTACTTCTCATTGGAAGTATTTGGGTCCTCGTAAAAAACGCAGCAGATACTTCATCAGTTTTCTTTTTCCTAAATACAACCGTCATCTGAAGGCTTCCTCGAGTAATTTTTAACTCTATGAAAAATTTTCAAATTGAGCAAAGGTATCACAAATCCACCATCCATTTTCCTATGAAGGGAAACAATCTAGTATAAGGCGGCATACACAATAGCTTAGTATTACCTCGCAGTGATATACCATTAGTAAGTTCTCAAAGGTTTTCACATCTATGGTTTCACTGGTTCCTCCCATCAACTCTGTGGGACAGGTACAGCAGATTATTGACCTCATTAAACAGATGAGTAAGTTAAAGCTAAAAAGGTTAAGTGGCTTGCTATGATCACAGCGTTGGTAAATGACCAGCGGGGACTAGAACCTGTATCTCTCCGCTCTTAATGCTCTGCCCCTTCTCACTATCGAATGCTATGCTAAACACCCTAGATTTTTGGCACCAGGAAGTGGTTCAAATGGATAACAACTGAAATGAATGGTAAAGCAACTTCTACTTCCCACCCCATTTCCATCAAATGTGGAGACTGAAAAGATGACTTTCTCGCCCAAATAAAGGGTAGCTCTCTCTCTCACATGTGGCCCACAAATTAAATCTCTGATAGTAGCTAATATGCAACTCCTTAACACAGTGCACACACAGAGAATGAGGACAAGAACCAAGCGATCTGGAACAGATCAGAACAAGAACCACGAGTAATAATTATCATCCAGATGACTCTGCAGCCCAAAGCACTTAGCGAACAATATTCCATCATAAAAAAGTAATAGAATTATATGTTTGAAAGTAAGAAATGTTTCTAAATTGCCATTCTAATGTTATAGGACCATGATAAACCTAATATAGAAGAATTTGCAGGTGAGAGGACATTGTTATTTGGTTACATAACAAATTATAATTCAAAAATATTCACTATTAATAATCCAGGACTAATTTATGCTCCAAATATTTTATAAAATGTTCTAACTAGAAGTATTCTAACTTCAAATATTCTACCCTATTGTTAGATGAAGCATAAGATTCCATGTTTAATTTGGAATTCAAGATAATATGTGATCAACAGAGCCACTGATCTTAAAAATATATACAAAAAAGACAAAAAGTACAGACCAGAAATCACTACTCTAGTAATGGTATCACATTAATTATATCTTTAGAGAGAAAGCGGAAATGAGTAAGGAATGGGTAAATGAAGAAATTATTTGACTCTAAGCATTCCATAACTATAAGATTTATTTCCTACACGTGGAAAAGTCAAGATGAATACAGAAAGTAGCAATAAGTTTTCTTATGTAATTAATGAAAACCAGAGAAAAAGAGTGCATTTAACCAGCAGAGCAGTTGCAAATACATAGGACATGTTGCCCCATTCCTTTAATCCCAAATTCATGACAGATATCACTAATCCATAACAGCAGTCCTTCCTGCTGCATCCAGAACTGACTTTAGAATACTCCTCAAAACTGAGCTCCAGGAAGGCACCACTAATCAAAACAGAGTTCGTACACCCAAGATAAAATCATCTCTGAATCTATATATTAGAAGAACAAGTGCCTATCACTTTATAAATATCAAAGAGATTTTCTTGACACTTTTAGATAGAAGTAATATTCAAAGTATATAAAAATTGCTATGGGACAGGCACAAACAAATCAGAATGTGCAACAGCCACAGCACTTGATTAAAGCTAGAACATAAAGACTCCTGCTCTGCCAGAGACTAATACTTTATTTGTGAATGGTGGGGATACCCAGAAAGTCCTACTCCTCTAAACTTTTATTCCATTTTTACAGAGTGAAACTGAGTTAAAAACAGGTAGTAGGATATTTCCTTTAAGCTCACTGAATTGACACTAGATTTAAGCTTACTAGCACAGCAATTCTTCATTTTGGTTGTGTATAAAAAAATCACTTGTCGAGATTTCAAAAGAGTGATGCCTAGAACCCATGTGAGATCTGCTGAATCAAAATCTCTGAACATAGTACACAGGTATTTGTAATTGGGAAAACATTACAATTGATTCTAATATAATGACACCCTACATTCCTTACCACATGGCAAATATAATCATAACATATCTCCCTTCATTTGAAAATAAAAACAAAAATATAGCAGAAGAATTCTGCTTCCAAATGACAGAGTAACTGGTAGTAGACTTGCCTTCCTACCACAAACAACTAAAACTGGAAAATGTATATAAAACAACTATTTTCCCAAACTGCACTACAAGTAGTACAGGACAACGAGCCATGAGAGAAAGGAAACAATGAAGTGACTCCTACAATCACCCTGGCTTTCTTCTTAGAAGCTTTCTAGACCTTGACCCTAGAAGGGAAAAATATAACCACAGTAGATTGGTTCTATTGAGTTGAGGGGACAAAATCTGGAGTGTAGACAGGCAAGATGACATAAATTTGCTGTGTAGAGTACCAAAGAAGAGGGGTTCCAGAAATCTGAGGAGGAGTCCTTTTGAAGTGTTGGCTTTATACTAAGCTGAACGTGTATAAGGCAAAACTTCATTAGGCTGCATAGAGAACAACTATAGGGAATCTGTAACCTAAATAATTCCTACATCTCATACAGAGAGCTGGAAGATATTCAAGTTCCAACCAGCCAGAGTAGAAGAAACTCAGTGAAAACCTGGAATATTCAATACAGACTCTAGCAAGTCATACCATAGTAGAAGGGTTGAACTACCATTAGTGAAAAAGCAACCCAAGGTTCACCCTAATAAAACATAAGAACAAGACTTGGAAGGATTAAGCTGACCCCCATTACTTGGACAGCCAAAACAAACGTTAACACATTGTAATCAAAGACAACAAAATCGGAACACTCAATAATGTAATATTCACAAAGTCCAGCATCCAGTCAAAAATTACTGAATATTTAAAAGGAGGAAAATGTAACCCATAATTGGGTAAAAATTGGTCCTTAGGAACAGACCCAGAAATTACAGAACTGAGGTAGTTTTAGCAAACAAGAACTTAGAAACAGCTATTATAAACATAGGTAAAGGAAAACAGGAACACAATGAAGACAGAGATTAAAGATACAAAAAAGAACCAAATGAAATTTCTAAAAATTAAAAATACAATATCAAAAATGAAAAATTCACAGAACAGAAATAATGGCAGATTAGACAATAGAGAAGAATAGATCAGTGAATTAGGAGACATAACAACAGAAACAACCCAAACTGAAATACTGGGAAAAAAATAAAGAGAGCTTCAATGAGCTGTGGGAAAATAGGAAGAAGAGTAAGCATGTATGCTTAAAAGCCAAAAAGAAGCAAAGGGAGTAGGGAGTGGCAATTATTTGAAAAAAAAGTGGCCAAAATGTTTCAATTTTAATAAAAACTATAAACCCACAGATCCAAGAAGCTCAATGAATCTTAGGCAACATAAAAGCAAAGAAAATCACACCAAAACTCATTAAAATTAAGTTGATGAAAACCAGTGATAAAGAGTAAATCTTAAAAGCAGCCAGGAAAAAAAGACACATTACTTACAGGGGAACAAAGATAAGAATGATCGCTGATTTCTCGTCAGAAACAATGCAAGCCAGAAGACAATGGAACGACATCTTTAATAGGCTGAAAG
>PVKM010017124.1:0-26196 GCA_004027735.1 Carollia perspicillata
TACCAGCTTTGGAAATGCTGCAAAAGTACTCCACAGGGCCAATCAGAGATGAGACAAACGAAGTCATCACCTCCTAAATTGCATTTTTTTGTTTTCCTTTAATAATCCAGCTTTCTTTTATCTTCGGGTCTGGTGACCCATGATACAGAACATACTGCCCTTTTTTATTTTTCCTACTGGTGCACATGGCACTGAACAACAGGATAATAAAAATATATATATTTTTTAATAATACCAGGACCCACGCGGGTGGGAGCAGCGGGCTCCCACTGCCTGCTGGATCGCTCACTAATCACTCTGTTTCAGGCCCACGAGGGAATCCTGACTTTTCACTTATTTATTTATTTTTATTGTGATTCATGCCATGTAGGTTGCAAGCCCTTGTACTATAGGAACAAATGGTCTCTGGGTGATTTGCTTTATTAACTTTTAGGGTAAAGGAGGGAGAAATAGGAAAATTGCTTTAACTGCAATATACTGGCAAAAAGCTTCGACTTTTTTGGTTCGTTGAGACCTGAAATGTTCGAACTGACCCCATTTCTGAACCGTCCATTGGCTGATTGTGAAGAAGGAGGGAGCGTGATGGAGCAGAAAGACTGCCGCCTGAAAGAGAACTGGGCAACGGCCACACCCACGCCCCTGGGGCCCAGCCACATCACTAGCCCCACGTCCCGTCGCTGCCACTCAGGGAGCTTCTCTGTAAAGCAAAGGGGGGACTAGATATTGTCCTCTTTGAGTGAGGACTTGCAACTCCACGGATGCTAACGTCACACCTGCAATATTAATGTTATTGGGGAAGGAAAGGGGCCCTCCTCTCAAGGTAAAATAATCATAATATAATGATGAGCATTTGCTAAGCCATGTGCCTAGTGTTTGTTGCATTTACGTCTCACAGTGATGTGGGAAGAGCCCCGTTAATGAGGAGGGACACCAAGGAGCACAAAGGTTAAATGCGCTGTGTGAGGTCACGGAGCCTGTGAGTGGGGGCACTAGGCTTCCGAGCCTGACACACACACGGCTCCTGATCCCACCTGGCCTCCCACTACCTCTCAGCGAGGTGGCAAAGACCATCCACGATGGTGAGGGATTCAAAGTAACTCAGGTGTGACGTGCAGGTTAATGAAGGGGAAGGAGGAGTGTGCGTGCTTCTATAAATTTGTCAAGGACGGTTCAGGATTGTCCCACACAGAAAGTGCCAGGTCACTAAGGGAGACTTAACACTTAATTGCAGCGAAGAAGGAATGAGAAAAATCTCAGATTGGACGAAGGTGCTGTATTTCTGTTATCCATGCTTTCTCCTTTACGGTTCTCTTTAGAAGTGGTGAAGCGCTTGGAATTTAGTAATTAATAAAATATCGGGAAAGCATTCTGACACTGTTTCAGCAATTTAGGTGCTTGTCATCGTGGGTGGAGTGAGAGGGGACAGGGGGCCGGTCCAGGGGCTGCTGTTCACGTTACAGGATTTGCTTTCCTTCTTTGAGTTCTGGTCTTCTCACCTGTAAAGCCAACTGGCTGGTCTAAATCAGTCCACTGGATGCCGAAACCCTGCAGGAGGCACGAAGTATGTAAAGACAGAGGTGAGGTTCTTCTCTCAAAAGATCTTAAAGAACGTTTTATCCCTTAAATTCTGATACATCATCAAGGCAAATACTGACAGGTTGATATGAGTTATTTGAACATTCCCAGCTACAAATGACATAAAAATTACTCATATGAAGAATCAGCCATAAATACTTAAATAAAGGGATACGGTTAGTAGTACACACTTTGACGTCCATTAAATTCATGATTTACAAGGCCCACTCCTTCTGCCCTGTGATACAACTAAATGTCTCGAAGATAACAGTGGAGCAGAGGAATGATGCTACGTGAATATATTATATTTTTATGAAATGCAGTGCTTGACTCTACTAAACAGAAACCAACATGTGCCCTGGCCAGTGTGGCTCAGCTGGCTGGAGTGTCATCCTGTAAACCTGAAGGTTGCTAGTTCGATTCCTGGTCAGGGCACGTGGCAAGGTTGCAGGTTCAGTCCCTCGGTCAGGGCCCATTAGAGAGGAAAGCGATCGTTGTTTCTCTCTCACATCGATGTTTCTCTTCCTTTCTCTCTCCCTCCCTTCCCCTCTCTCTAATATCAATAAGCATGCCCTTCGGTAAAGGTAAAAGAGAAAGAAAGAAGGAAATTGGGGAAAGAGGGAGGAAGAAATGAAGGAAAGAAGGGAGGAAGGAAGGGAGGAGGGAAGGAAGGAAGGGAAGGAAGGGAAGGAAGGAAGGAAGGAAGGAAGGAAGGAAGGAAGGAAGGAAGGAAGGAAGGAAGGAAGGAAGGAAGGAAGGAAAGGAAGGAAGAAAGGAAGGAAGGAAAGGAAGGAAGGAAATATCTGAAAATGAGTCCTATAGATTCCAGTTTCTGTACTATGCCAGGACTACTAGTGAATGAATTTCCCCACAATTTGCATTTTCTTTACAACCTTGAAGCAAAATGAGCCTCTTTGTTTGTACTGATTTCAGAATTAAATTAGTTTGTATATGTCTTGTCTCCTTCTCTTCCTGGAATTGGTTTCCAAGTAAACAGTTTTCATTTTCATTAAACTCTCTTTTCTTTGGATGTAGTTCTTTTGTCCCTGTAATTATTCAGGGTGGCTGCCCTGTTTTATTTCTGATGCAGCTACCTGTGCACGGCTTTAAATTGCATTTAATTGGTTCACTTCCATTTTCTATTGTTCGCCTTGCTTTGTGATTTATGATTCCTCTAGCTAGATATATAATTTCTGTCATGGCTTGATTTTTTTTTACCTAAACATCATATGGTTTTGGCAAAATAGAAAAAAAAGGTGATCATCAACTTGATGTTTAGCAACTATGGACAAATTACAGGAAAGAAACAAAAATGACATTTATCACAGATTGTTTTGAAAATTAACACAAACATGGAGTCTTGAGAAACAGCAGGAGTTACTTTGTTTGGTGAAGTTTGGAAAAATGTCGACAACATCTTTGTTTTTTATTTTATTTTTTTTAGATTAACCTACTAGTGACCTCTGACAGAGGGAAAACCAGCCATACTTTTCAATTGTGAGCTAAAAGATCTAGAAAGTTATTTCTATGTAATAAAAAAGTACAATAAGATTTTAAATTCCCACGGAAACTCTTCATCGACCTGATAGCCCAGGAAGACCTGCCCAGGGTCTATTTATCCATCAGGCCAGGGAGAGTCAAGTTTTGCAGGCGTGTTTGGTGCTGTGGGCTGCAGAATAGCGGGAGGGGAGTTTTAGGCAGGAAGGAAGGGAGGAAGTTACTTTTTGTTGTTACTAGAAGAAATCTTTTCTATTTTATATTGTTGAACTAGTACAGATGTCCCCATTCCGCCCCACCCTTTGCCTGCCTCCCCCGTCCTTTTAAAATGTGTTCCAGTAATTCATTTTAAAATGTTCATTTAACAACTCTGAGGATGTGCGTATTGTTCTAGGGGTTGGGGCTACAAAAGTGACCCACGAAGACGAAGTCCCCTGCCCTCCTGCAGCTACTTAATAGTGGGCAAAAGAGGGACCAGAGCAAATATACTTGTAATGGTTCAGCAGGTACTAAGCGCTGTGAAGAATAAAGCAATCAGGGAAGAGTGTCTGGGAGTGTGTAGAATAGTTAGAGAAGGTTTTCTGAGAACTGGAATTTGCGTGGAGACCAGGAGATAAGACAGATACGGAGATATCTAGGGAGAGAGTGTCTAAGGAAAAAAGAACAGATGGTAAGTGCAAAGGCTCTGGGACAAGTATTCAAGAAACAGCAAGGAAGCCAGTGAGTCAAAATGTCAGTGGCAGTATATAAGGTCATAGAGGTGAACTTGGAAAAGAAAAAGCCTGTTTAAATAGGACACAAGACCAAGAAAATCTAAACAAATCACTGGTAAATTTGACTATAATTTAAAAATTTTTTTGCACAGTGAAAAAAATCATTGAGCAAAATCAAAAGATAAATAACAAGGAGGGGAAAATGGTCATTCAAGTCACAAAGGAGCTGGGATCTTACTGTATTGTTAAAAGAAATTTTTTTAGGTCAATATGAAAAAAATAATAATCCAGCAGAAAAATAAGTGAACGAAGACAATGCCTATGAAAATACAAAAACAATAGAAAGAGATTTTGAACATATTAAAGGCAGTTCAACCTCGCTTATAATGAGAGAAACTTGACGTGAACACCACACCAAGATGCCAATTTCTTGCTGTATCAGATTGGCAATGATCCAGGCATTTGAGCTTAACACCAAAAGTTTGAGACTCGGAGCGAAGAACCAGCCGCTGCCCTGTGTTGCTGCTGGGAATGTGAACACATGCGGACTCTACAGGGAGAATGTGGACACTTACTATCAGAATTTCAAAGGCTCGTACCTTTGACCCAGCTGTCTCACTTGCAACACCGTATCCAACAACAGGTGTATTTGCACGTGGGTTAAATGAGTTAATTGCCAGGACAATCTTCATTGACATTATTTGTAACATCAGGAAACCATAGGGCACGTTGAGTTATGAGAAATAAATCTATCGGAGCAAGGGGTGGAGTCTCCTCATGAATCTCTTTAAACTTTACCCCTTGGAAGTTCTTGCGCAGATCAAATGAGACCAAGGCTGTGTCTAGAATGACTTGCCTGCTATCGATTTGAGGTTGGATTGGGTGTGTGGGGGAACCTCAGTGACACCTTCAGTGTTATTTAAGGAGTTATGGTGGAGCGGGGGGAGAAAGTCCCCGTGTAGGAGGGCGGGGGCACCAGAGGTAGTGGGAGGCAAGGCTGCTGAGATAGAAATCAGCTCGTGAAGGGCCTTCCTTAGGCCAGGCTATGAGTTTCAGACTTTATCCTAAAGGCAATGGAAACCTTTCGAGCAAGGCAGCGACCTCATCAGATGTGCATCTGGAAAAGACAGCTCTGTTGGCACTGTCAGAGGACCGATTCCAGCACAGCCAAGCCTGACGTGGAGAGCGGGATCCCTGCGCAAAATCGGCCATGTGGTCCCGAGAGGGAAACTGTTCTCTCTGGGTGGTAGTTTTATGAACCAGAGTTCTAAAAATGCAAACATCTTAGCTATAGAATTGCCTTAAAACTCAAAACCCAAATTTTTTAAAAAGTAAGCTCTAAAAAAGGGCATCATCAACCTTCCGAGTAGGGAAGTTCAAGGTCTCTCTTCTGGTTACTCTGGTCAAGGCGGCCCGCTGTTGTGTATCGCACCAGGCCCCACTGGCCGTGTCTTTCCGGGCCTCTCCTGGAACACATTCCTGCCCAAGAACTCACAAGCATTTTGATTAATCAATTTGGGTGAAAGCAAAGGGCATGTGTACCCTGTGCGCTCGTCTCTCACAAGCCACAGGAGAAAGAGAGCCTTCTAATTACATCCACGCCATAGGCATAAATGAGCCTATATACAAACACTGAAGCGGTTTTTTTTTTTCCTTTTAATGAGTAACTGGGTGCCAGAGAATGAATGTACCTGGGGTGCTTGGAAAATTGCTTGATTTTTTGTATTCGTTCATGCACTTCTCTGCAGGGGAAGTACCTCGGTTAGGTTAACACAATAGTACTGCCGGTGTAAGAGGGGGAGCCTGGCTTCTAAAGAAAAAATACAGTTGGGGGACCTGAAGCTCTGATAAAACAGTAACGTGTATTGTGCTTATCCATTTCATGTTTCAAAGAGTAGATTATTAGACACAGATTTCATGAGAACTTTGAAATGGCATGCTATTACCTTAATTCAAGTTTCCCCCAAAGAAAGAAAACATCTGATGTTTAAAATTTAATTTGTCACTTCAGGTAAGGTCCAAACTCCATGAACGTAGCCGTCATGGGCTGCTTCCACAGCCCCACCACCCCTGACTTACACTGACATAGTGACACTCCTTGGCACATAGTAAACATTGATATTTATTAAAGTTGACCTTATTTCAAGCAAGTTTTCTCTTTTCAGCTTTACTGAGATATAATTGATATGGTATATTATGTAAGGTATCCAATGTGCTGATTTCATACATTTATGTATTGCAAAATGGTTATCACACAAAGTTAGTTAACACCTCCATCACCACACACAGTTACTGTGTGTGTGCTCGTGTGCATAAGTGTGTGAGTGTGTGTGTGCGGATGGGAGCTTTTAAGATCTCCTTTCTCTGCAACTTTCAAGTATATTATCTATAGTCACATACTATACTTAGATTCCAAGATCTCACCCATCTTGTAACCAACCACTTCCACCCACTTCCTCCAGCACCTTCTCAACTGAATTTTCAAAGCTATTTCTGCCCTATTGTTACTTAGAAAAAGCTTAATAACATCTCCTTTAAAAAGTCTCTCTCCTTGCTTCCTTCAGAACATTTTCAAAACCATTCTCTTCCAGATTAAAATCATTGTTCAGCAAAATCGTTACTGATTTTACATCTCTTTTTCTCGCGAAGTTACAAACACATATTTGATCATACGTAATCATACTTAATGATTATCTCCTAGAGGAGCATAAACACCCAGAAGTCCCTGCAGCAAGGTAGTTTTCACGCCAATGCCACCTGGAGGTCAGAGGTCATGGCTAGCTCGTGCGTCAGAAGCCTCCCTCTTTACAAAGTCAGAGACTTAGACAAAAATCAGAATCTTTCTCTTGTTTCAAACTCATTCAGAATCCTCTCACGCTCCCGTCCTGGGGGAAATACAGTCCTCATCTGAGGACAGCTGGTGCGCATTCAGCGCGCCGTAACGCTGTGCCGTAACGCTCTGTGGACTCGGAGCAAATGCTTTTGCTCCGACCCCTCACTTTGCGTGGCATCTCCTGGTTGAGCTGCTGCTCTACCCGCCCTGTGTGCGAACTCACAGTCGTAGCATCTCTGCATGCACCAGCATCTCACCCTGAGAATAGCAGGAGACAGAGGACTGGGGCTGGGGCTGGGAGGGAGGGACCCCCCTGATGCTCCAAGGGCTGCTCCGGACGCATCCATCTTCACTCATTCCGCAGGGGGTGGAGCAAGAACTCGGTTATGGGCTCTGCTGAGAAAGCCTAGTAAAAAGCTGCTGCTGTTCACAAAGCCTCATGCTCCTTAAAGGTGGGGCACTAATGAACAAACTGAACTAACAAGGGAAATGGGGACAGACTCACAGATGGAGAGCAGGATGACAGCTGGTGGCGGGGGCGAGTTTGAGGGGTAGAGGGGTCGAGCAAAAACGAAAATGGTCTCATGGACATGGACACCAGCGTGGTGATGGCTGGGGGGAGTGGGATATAAGGGAGCTAAAAGGAAATGTTAAAAAAAAAATACAGTATAGATTAAATTCAAAAAAATAAAATAATAAAAAGAAATAAAAATTGGACTCTTTTTGCTTCTCGGAGAGTACTGTACCTTTCTTATGAAAAAAAAAATTATCTATCTTAAATGGCTTCTCATGTGGTGCCTCACTCAAAACTACTTATAACCCTGAAAATATTTTGATGTTGGACATTAGTTGAGCTTGGTTGGAGATGTAGTAAAAATAAAACTTGCTTTCCTTACTCTAGTACTATAAAATAGCTACTATAAGGAGTGTTTTACATGAATAATATTCTACATTTAAAAGCAGGTTATATGATGCATTTCTAGTTGCATGTTTAACAATATTCATACACCCAGGGGGAAAAGCATAGGGCATATGCCAAATTGTTTATAATGTTATTCTAGAAAGAGGGATGGTGGGTACATTTCTTGCTTTCATTTTTCTTTCCTGTATTTCATACGTGTTTGATTTTAAACATATATTTTGGAAAAAGGGAAGTGTTTTAAGATTGGTCCCAAGAGCTTCAACAGTTAAAAACCGTGTGATCCGTCGAGTGTGTATGTGAAAAGTCGAGGCCATGCTAGCTGATGTGGTAGCCATAGTCTCAAGTGGATATTAAAGTTATATTTAAATTAACTAAAAACAAGGGAACTTATTAGCAGTGTACTTCTTCGGTCATACTAGCCACGTGTCAGGTTTCAATGGCCATGTTCTCAGCATCACAGGAAGTTCTATTTGACGATCCTGGTGGAGATAAGTTGCCTGACTATGTCCTGGCTACTGAGAACACATGTGGCCTAGGAGCGACCACATACTCCTCACTGTAGACACTGACAGACTCCTCGACACCAGTCCCTTTCATACACTTCTCTGTTCCACGGCCCACTGAGCTCAGAGATGTGTCCCATTGCTGTTTAGCTGGGTACTCACAGAGCAAGGACCGGAACCCAAGGCGTGGCTCTGGCCTCCAGATCACTATTTCCATCTTCTCCAGAAAAGTGAAGCTTCCCAAGCGATACTGCAGGTCACTACAACGTCATGCACTACAACTTCGGAGACATTTTTTGAAAGCTCACAATGTGATAGGTGCCGTAATAAACCTTGACTATACAAAACCAAGGAAGCTAGCTCAGTTTCCCTGTCCCCAAGGGGGTCAAAGAGCAAAACCACAAGGGCAGGTAAGATAGAGTGATGACACCAAGTAGGGACAGGTCCACTCTTCTCAGGAAACCCAGAAATGCTTCAGACTCCCAGATATGCTGGAGTTTGGGTCTTGACATTTGTGCGTCCAAAGCCGCAAATTAGCATCTCTCCACTACTACCCATTTGCCCCACACTCCAGAAGAGGTTAGGCTCTATCTTTGAAATGGCATTGATCCCCAAAGTGATATTGGTTGGGGCTTTTTTTTAACATCATTATCAATTTCATGTAGCATAGATATATTCAATTCTCTTACTCTCTTCACTTACACTTATTTTCTCATTTTCAGGAAAGCTCCTATACATGTCAGATAATTTTAAATCTTCAAATGAAACAAAATACTTCTTTAACGCTTTGTCATTCATTCCATTTTAGACCATATAAAAGCAAACACATTTTTGAATGAATGCATGTTTTTCAACCAGTCATGGTAGGAATGTTTAAACACGTGTTAAGAACCTGGAACTCCCAGTTCTCCAATAAATCATGCCTCCGTGTTTCCGCAGATGCAATGCTCTTGGTGGCAGAGCGACTGGAAGGACCTTTCAACATCGAGTCGGTCATGGATCCTATCGATGTCAAGATCTCCGAAGCCATTATGAACATGCAAGAAAACAGCATGCAGGTGTCTGCAAAGGTATTTGCATTTGTCACATGTCTACTAATAGGGAACGTGCAGTCATCTAAAAATGAAGTAACTAGATATGTCGGCTGGGATTATGAATTCTAATACGTTGCCAGTAAGCCTTGCCTGTCAAGCTACAAATTTGCTGCTTCATTAAAAATGTCTCACAAAATGGCATTGAGAAAGGCAGCGATCTTGTAGTTCACAACTACTCAATCATGAAGAAATGATTGGCTGCGAAAAAGTTTCAGAAAGCCTCAAGTATAGCGAGTAATCCTTCACATTTGTGAGCAATCTAGAGGGATGGGGGAGGATTTTTTTCATGTTTGAAATGTCTGCTCACCCTTACCCTGTTCTCTCGAGGAACTTCTAATTATACCTTCAGCTGTGCAAGGCTGGCCGATGTTCTATGTGTTCGATGGTAAATAATTAAACATTCCTTTTCTAAGACTATGGTGTAACCTTTATTAATGTATCTTCAGGGAAAAATGCTCGTTTGTATGAAGTCAAGCGCACGTGAAAAGAGAAAAAGTAGTTCGTTTTCATCAATCATGGGACAGAGCTTTGGGGTTTGCAGCTGCAGAGCACAAAGCCCAGGTGCACCGTTTTCACTTGTCCCCGCCCGTCTGAGGGTGAATGGGACCCACCTTAAGCAAAATTGAGACATTTGCAGTGGGTCCCCAGCCTTTCCTTCATCACCCCTTTTCACCCACATTGATGGCTGCATAATGCCCTTCTGTTCTTTTTGCCACTCCCCTCTGTCAGGAAACTCGAACCACATCTGTGTCTGTCTTCCAGACCCGGGGACTGAGTGATTGCATTTTTACAGAAAGTCCATTCCCACGAATATATGTCAGGCAAGGGGTTGTGCTCAGCTCCCTTTGGTTCTTAAAGTCCTTTATGAAAGCGATTTCAAATGTGATCCAGGAGGAAGGGAGGGGTGGGGAGAGGATCCAGCTAGGTCTCTCGGCTGAGTATGAATCAAACCAGATTTGGGCTTTTCAGGGGGAGCTAGTAGAATGTAGGGTAGGAAGGAACCTGGCTGGGCCTCTTCGTCTCTCTCCTCAGGAGATGGATGGGCCGAGAGTCTCACTGGTCTAGGTCTGGGTTCAAGGAGCTTGGGATACCCTGTGTAAAGAAGGATGCTCCCGACTGCCATCACCCATTGGGGAGATAGCACGTTTGGTGGTTTTATGTAAGGAAGCTGTTTTCTGCCTTTCCTGCAAAAAATAGCAGCCGTCTCTTCCTGTCAAATCTCTTGTCCACAAATGAATTAATGCTGTTTGAGAGTCCAAATATCCCGGTGGTGCTTGAGTAACCCCATGCTAAGGTTGCTGATGTTCAAACTGCTCTAGAGAAAAGGCAGGGGGAAAAAACCCATGGACAAAACAGCCTGCACCCTGAGAGCATCCCACATGTCTTAGAAGCAGAGGCTTACATCAGCGTGTGCATATATGTGTTCAAGTCCAAGTATTCTGTTAAAAGTTCTTTAAGAGGTTACACGGACCCTCTGTAATACCAGAATATGAATGGCACATTTTTGTGGAATTTGCCCAACTAACTACATTATGACAGTATGGCTATTATAGTAATTAACGAGGACTGTGCTTTTAAAAAGACAGAGTAAGAGGCTAGAGGTGGGACGAATGGCAATGGGAAAAAATACTATTAAAAGAATGTAAAAATATAAATAAATAAAGACACATGTCTTTGTAAGAATTGTCAAAATCCATAGTAGAACCAATATAGGACGTGTAAGAGAACAAGAGGGTACAGTAGGAGGGTCCCAACATAGCAATACAACAAGTGTCAAATGAGCTAGAAAGATTTTTTAAAGTGGATCTGGTAGTCTTGACGGAGAGAAAGGGGGATGGGGTGAGTCAGGGAAGGCAGAGAGAGGAGGCAGCCAGGGCTCCGTGGGAAACAGGGACGGCACAGGAGACAGGGTCTGATCAGGGAGAGGGTGTGGAAAGAGGACCAACGCCAGCCTTTAATAGAGTGGAGAGGTAAAAATGTGGCTAGAATTTGGCCACTTTTACCAGGAAAACACCAAGAGAAATTGCTGATGGAATGGACATGTTCTGAAAGAGGTCTGATTTCTCCAAGGGAATAGAATTTGGAAATATGTAGTTCTGTTTTCCCTGTAAACCACCTCCATGAAATTATGCGGGCACTTAGGCTGATCTACATTCTAGCTAAGAGCTGCACGGCTGAACTTTTCCTTTTTCAAAGGAACCCTCAGTCACTGTCAATGAACAGTCTCATCAGATGTGAAGTTCTGGGTTTCCAGACTTCTGCTGAGGTATTTGCATAACCAGAGGCTTGGGTAACTTCTAAAGTGAGCTTCGAGTGAGACCAGGAACTGTCTGCTAATTGCGGGCCTGACATCCTGAGAGCTGTAACACTTACAAATTAAAAAGACTTTTTACTCCAGGATATGATCGACAACTTCTCTTTGGAAAATCATTTGCCTTATTACAGCAGCCGTGGGTAGAAGTGATGCCCAGAGCCATTTTCAGAAAAGCAACAGCGCTTACAACCGCCAGCTCGTACTCATTGAGGGCTTACGGCCAGGGACTGTGCTGCGGTTTGCGTGGTTTCTTTTATGTGATATCACAATGCTTGTGATGAGACAGATCTTCCCCCTTATTTCCCAGAGAGAAGGAAACCGAAGCTCAGAAAAGTTCAGAAATTTACAACGATTTCACGGTGCGTTAAAAGTGCATAGAGGGGCGTGTGGCTACAGAACCTGCATTCTTTCTGTCTGCATCCTCAGGACGTGGGTTCCAACAAAACCGGTCTCACACAAGGGCGGGGTTCAGTGTGTATTTCATGAACAGATGGAGTGTTAAGAGAAAGGTCGTGCAGGAGGTAAGGAAAGAGAGGTGGTAAAGCCAACTCCAGCTGTCTGTCTTTCTGTCTGATTCCCTTGACAACTCTGCCTAGAACTTCCCACCATGCTAAATGCTAGGGAAACATTTCTCCTATACAGATCTCCATTCATTGCTTGCAATCTTTCCTAGAGTATTGATAGCATAATATGTAAAAGTGTACTTTTTTCTCCCTTCTTGTACCTGAAGGCAAAAGATGAGCACACCACCATGTGAGACATGAAATCCCCTTTCTCTAGTGCGCTGATGCCCATCAGATCTAATAGTAGCTTTATTTTATGTAGAAATCACACCTTTTGTCCTTCACCACGGAGATCATGAATTAGTGATATTGACAGACTAATGAAAAGACCCATTGCCAGCAGGTAGGTTCCTGTTCCACTATTGCCTTAGACGTGTTTTTAAGGGCATTGTCAGATCTTTGTCCCTCTCCTATGTAGCCCATAGCTAAGCTGTTAGGGATAGGGCACACTGAAATTCCTTTTAAAAAAAATACATTGGCTAACCAGTCTTGATAACCAAGTTTAACAGGTTGATAATAGCATTACAGCACTCATTTGAAATTCTTGATTTGTATATCCTTTGTACAATATGATATTATATGTGCATATATGATATGATGTAATATATACATGCATGTTTAAAGACTGCAGAGAATAGCATATTAAAACTTTTGTTGGTTCTTTTTAGACAATCACCAGGTAACAATGATAAGCATCACACCTAACATTAGTTGAGCACCTACTATATTCATTCAACGACTACCATTTACCAAGCATGGGAAATACAGTAGAGGACACAACAGATTCTCAGCCCTCTTGTCAGTCTTTTGCTATATGCCTTACATATTTATTGTAAATGCTCACTGCAATCTTGTAAAGCATTCACTTCCTGGTTTTACAGGCAAAGAATGTTAAATTTAAAGAGATTAAGTAGTTTGTCTGAGGTGTTGAAACTGACAAGCAGCCAATCAGGGATTGCAGCCCCGAACTGTCTGATCCAAAGAAAAAGACGTTCTCAGTATGCCACTGTTTCCTCAGTAAGTGTCTTCCCACCGGGACCAGGTGTACTTTAGCAGTAAAGGGGCCAGTCATCTAAGAGAGGACTGTTGCCTAAAACATACTACAGGGAACCTACAGATAAGAAACACAAGCTGCTAGTTCTTCAAGCCCCAACTAAGCTTATTATATTCACCAACTTAATTCATCAGACAGGAGCGCACCCTCATTACTCCACCACTTCTTTTCCCTACCCAAATCAAAGAATGTCGCAGATATTTGGGAAGTTCCCAAGAGAAGCAAGAAGAGAAAAAAAAAACTTTTGACTCTCTGCCTATGAATTTCAGATATGTTGGTAATTTCCTTCTCATCCTATCAGGGAAGATGAAACTGATCTCACTCAACATAATTTAACTATATTAGGAGTAATTTTAAAGATAATCAAAGAAAAGATTGGTTTGGCAGATATCATCTAAATTAAGAAGGAAGACTTACTAAATTCCAGTTGAAACCACCCCTTCTATTAATACTTCCTGCAAATGAGGGTAGAACCCATTAAAGAAGAGCAAGATGGCCTTCAGGTACTTAATTTCCTCCAGATAATTCTTTCTGAATCTACAGCTCAAATAAAGATCGAAAAAGCCTAAGAGAACAAAAAAAAAAGAATATCATAATTTCTGCCTGGAGCTGGCAGGTCTTAGTTTCCTCATCTGTAGAATGAAGAAGTGATGTAAATGTCCCTTCCCAGCTCTAAGAGTTTACATTATTAACATCATCTTTTCACTAATGATTAGGTATTTGTTTCCAGCATCCAGATATATTTCTTTTCTCTGGATCTTTTTTCATTCAAAATATTCAGGTATAAATAACAGGAACTCCTATTCTGTGGGAATTCACGTGGAAAAAATATCCTCTGTTAGCATTAAGGGTATTGTTTAGAATTTAGTTCAAATAAATATGCATTTATTCCCGTAACATGTATTTTTTCCTTTCTTCAAGCCCCTGTATATTTATGTGTGTCCTTATTAAGACAGTAAACATTATTCCTTGTGGCGTGGTTACTTGTGTATTTACCTCCTCTTTCCCAGGATTGTAAATTATTGGAGACCAGGAACTACATCTTGCTCCTTCTTACATTTTACAGAAAGCTATCTTAACATTTCATTTTACACGTGGAAGAAACAGTACATTTTGCTGAATTGAATTCAGAACATGAAAGTATTATGCCACAGAGACTTCGATAATAAGGAGTAGAAAATACCTTAAAATGTACTTGAAGTTAGTCTGGCATTCTTAAAAAGAGCATAAAGGTGACAAGATCAGATCTTGGCATCAGACAGACCTGGGACCTGGTTTTTACCTGTTGTAACTTGGGGCAGTTATTTATCTGTCTAAACTTAATTCATTCACGTTAAAAACGAGGATGCTTCTTGAAATCTTTGGTGTGTCACTTTGTAAATGATCTAATCACTCTGCTGTTCACCTGAAACTAAAATAATATCGATTATCTACTGTAATTAAGAAAAAATATGAAAAAGTAAATAAAAACAAATTTTTCTTCTAAAAAAATGAGAATGCCAGTACTACTCATTCATAGGGTCATTTCAGAGTACAATGATGTAATCCACATAAAATGCTTAGCATGAAATACATCAAATGAAAACCACTCATGCAAAGCTTTCATTTAGAATGGAAGGGCAGATAAAGCGCTTCTCAGATAAGGTCAAGTTCAAGGAGCTCATCATCACCAAGCCCTTATTATATGAAATGTTAAAGGGACTTATCTAAGAAAAAGAAGATTAAAAATATGAACAGTAAAAAGACAGCAAACTCACAGTTATTAACAACCACACCTAAAACAAAGCAAACTAAGCAAACAACTAGAACAGGAACAAAACCACAGAAATGGAGATCACATGGAGGGTTAGTAACAGGGGAGTGGGAGGAGGAGATCAGGGGAAAAGGTACAGAGAATAAGTACCACAGACAGTAGGTAGAAAATAAACAGGGAGAGGGCAAAGGTAGTATGGGAAATGTAGAAGCTAAAGAACTTATGACACATGGACATGAACTAAATGGGGGAATGTGGGTGGGAGAGGGTGTGAAGGGTGGAGGGGACTGAAGGGGGGGAAATGGGACAACTGTAATGGCATAATCGATAAAATATATTTTTAAAAAAGAGCAAGAAAGAAAACCACTCATGAAAGTTAAGCGTGTTAATAGTGTATGGGCACATGTCTGTGCAAGCAGCTCTCTGTGCAGAAAACATTCGACCTCGTAATGTTTGCCCATTTCTGTGGCGATTTCAAGCTTCCAACATTGTGTCACTGAACACAGAGGAGCATACCATGATATAATTGTGCCTCAATAACCTCAAGATATAACTGGCACAAAGAGTCACAGAGCACAGATAATAGTAAATACTTAGAAAGTAATGAATTTTGAAATGACCACTGTGTAGTGATTGGCTCGCAAAATTCCTGAAAATTGGACACGTGGTCTTGTGAGCCAGTAAGGACCAGCCCTGCACACCAGCACTGTGGTAGGAAGCTTTGCCTGACTGTCGGATCTGGGCTAGTTGTCCCTCCTGGGCGCTCCCACCACAGCTCTTCCCTTCTGTCGTAATTGGCCGGTTTCTCGTCCGGACCTCCCGAGAATAGGAGCACGTCCAGTTGGCAAACCCCGGGCACCTATATCTACCTTCAGGGACACTCAGCAAATATGTGTGGAACGGCGGGTTGAATGAATGACACAGAGCCAGAATGGTGAAATTTACACATTTGTGTAAATTTTGCCAAGCGATCTTAAAGATTTGCTTTACATCTGATACACAAAGAGCATATGAAATAATCATTTAGCTAGGCCAGCAGGGTCGGGTTGCTTTCCCTCCACACTCGGCATGAGCTTTGATCGGTTTCTCGTAACCACTCACCATTTGGGAGGAAATATCCCAGTGTTCTGTTATTTAGGGAATGCAAAAACCAACGGTTTTCAAAAGTGTGCAACATGTCAGACAGATATTCTGGAACCAAGCTGCCCAAGCATCAGAGTAGACTTTTTGAAACCTTAAACATTTGGACATGGTAGCTGGCTTTGGAGAATCGAAGCCAGTGAAAAGCAGCCAACCCTGAAACTGATGACTTGACCCAGTGTCACCTGGAACTCTCTTCACAGACGCCTGAACCCATCCAGGGATGGAGGGTTTGCCAGAGAACTTGGCCAAGGCGCCATTGTAATCAGCCTTTACAGAAAGAAGAGCATGAATCAGACAGCGAAGGAAAAGAGAGGAAGAGGGGGGAGCAAAGAGAGGGGAAAGAAGAGGAGAGATTGTTCTGAGACATAAGGATGAAACCTGTGTTCTTCAAAGGCAGTCCATAGGAAAATTGGCAAACTAAAAAAGGTAAAAATAAACATAAAAAACCTGGTATTTAAAATGTCTGTGTCATCAGGATAAGGATTTTACAGCTAAAGAAAGAAGGCATTATTAAAATATTTTAAATTTGTATTCAGGAGAGAACTTCAGAGGGCGTGAGCACAGTACTGCTAAGAACCAGAAAAAGAATGTGTGAGGTGAGGCTCGGGGTGCCGCGTTAATCCTGTGTCGTGGTGATGATGGAGCTCTTCTTGCTACCACTTTGAATGAAATGGTGTTTTAAAAATGCAACTTCACATCTGTTTACTCATGAGGCGTGGACGTCCCTTTGCACACCCATTTACGTTCTCACATGGCACTCCCTCTTTGGGGAGGGATCACCAGCTCTGTGCTGACCCTACACAGTTAGGGGCAGCGCTGTGCTACCTACAGCCACTGCCTCGTGGGGGGCTGTCGCTGACCATGTTGACAGGGTGGGGTATCAGGGAGGGAGGCTTCGCACACAGCCCAAGGTGCTGTCCACCTTGCTGTGAAGAACAGTCATTTCCTAAGACTGAGGCCAGTTATCTCTAGAACCCGTGGCTCATAACTCGGCCACCGACAAGGAGAGAGCCAAGCCGGACTCGGGCTCCCCTAGTCTTCCTCTGTCTAACCATCTCATCAAGCCCAGTGAATAGCTATTGTCACATAATCAGCTTAATCTAGTTACCGGTTTAAAGTTATTGGTTTGGTTTTGGGTTAGGTTGGCACAGAGAGGGAGTAAGGGAAATTCCAAATGATTTTTTTATTTTCATGTAGATGCATGAATCATTGTCTGTCCTGAAGCCTGAGGCGGAAGCGTTAAACTTCGATTTCGGAGCAGTAACCGATGCACCGCAATAAATGTATAGAACACACAGTGTGGTGGCTGTCTGGTCTGGGAGGCACTCGGGAGGTGTTAATTTGCTTTCCTTTCCTATCTTTCCTTCTCATTATAGAAATCTACCTCCTAATTGCCTTCAATCAATGTTTGCCAAAGGGAGAAATTATACAATTTTTATTTATTCATAGCCTTTCATTCCCAATTTTTTCTCCCCAAACACACAGTGTGTGGTGCGAACTCTTACAGGTTCTGGGATAAAAATGCATAAGATCCTATTCTTCGTGGAGCTTAAATTATTCACGCATCGCTGTGCAAAATCCGTGATTTGTTATCTGTTGTTGTCCTATTTCATTATAGATCACTTCAGATAATACATCTTTGTAACTCATTTTCTCAGTGTGTGTTTTCAACATCCTGTTATTTTATCTTCACCACAGCCTTGAGAACTGGGGAGAGCATGTTACCCCAAGGTCACACAGGTGTGAGGAAAAAGACCCAAGTAAAACTGTGATTCATGACCTTTCTACTGCACCGCAGCTGTCTCTCGTGAAAATAATGGCCGCACTTGGGTAAATAGATGCAGAGCCCGTGCAGATATGATGGCTTCTGTTCCCTTGGGAACAAACCAGAGAGGTTTGGATTCCCCAGGCGGTCAGTCATCTAACAAATAGTTCATTCATTAACGCCGTACTACAAATCGGAACCAAATAAGTAAATAAAAGATTCTTATTCTCAAAACATCAATTCCAATTAACTCCAGGTAGCTACTGCCACCTGCATTAATATAAAGGATTAGAGTTCTGTTTGCAAAAAATTTCCAAACAATTTAGGGGACTAGCAATAACTTTCTCACCATTAAAAAAAAAAGCCCACTGAGTAGAAGCTGAGGGGATGGGATATTTTTAAAACCAGAAGAGCTGGATGGATTTGCAGCCACGCTCCTCAGGTTGCTGATAATGACTTTTGTGAAAATATAATCAAGCTGCAGAAGATAAAAAAGACAGAGTTACAGGTATAAAGTTAGGGAGGCCTCTGGAAAAGTACACACTGTGTTCGTTCATTTTAAGAGAAAGAGGTTAAGATGCTGCCACATTCTTGAAGGAAAAAACACTTGTCTTTAGAAACCTGAGCCACGGCGTTGGACCCTCTGATCAGCATACCTCTGGCTCTCCCTCGTCCCTTCTCAACATTTTTCCTTTCAGCACTTTCTGTCTTTAATGCCAGCTCCTTTCATCTTGGGATGCGAGGGACTTCTGAGACCCGATCTCAGTAATCCTCTTAAGAGAGAGAATTCGTGCACCAGAGACCGTCCAGAAATCCACAGGGTTTGCTAGTCAGCTAGGTGGGAAGGATAATTCCTTCGTACATCTGTAGCAACTCGCTACAATGGGACTTCCAAATGCTTTTCCAAATTATCTAATCATCCCTTTCAACATCTCTTGGAAGGAGGCAGGCAGGATGTAGTACTAATTCCATTTCTTCAAGAAGTAGAGCTAATAAATTGTTCCACAATGAGGTGGCTTAGCCTACAGCCATACTCTCTAGAAACTTCTGTCGTAAAGACACAACCTGGAATGTCTTAAAATAGTATTTCTTCTCTGGAACTAAAGGTAGTGGTGGGGGGAATGGCTCCAAAAACCCTGTAAGTGAATGCAACTACATCAGAATCACTTCTTCTCTTAGCCAGTTGGAGGAACCCCCCAAGGTGCCCCATGGTGTGCTTCCCAGAACAGCTGTCTTGTGGGCACCTCCTGGGGAAACCATGGCCACGTGATTTTGGCAGACACTGCGGATGACTTGCCCTTTTGACAAGTCAGTACACATGTTAGCATGATGAAGCCCGGCCGAGAGACCTCGTTTAACTTGGATGCATGGCTATGTTGTCTATGTAACAGCTGTTAGCCCCTGGAAATAATACTTTTGTGCAAAATGTTTAAGAAACATCCACCCAGATAAGTTTCTACTTCTTTCAAACCTTCTTATTCAGAAACCAAAACTTCTAGAAAGAACGAATCATAGAATGACATAATTAACTCCTTATTATCAAGCACCTACTTTCCAAGACACTGGCTTCGGTTTTCCTGCCTTGGGTGTGGCATTTTTTCCTCAGAGACTATGTGGGTGGTAAATGATGTTCTTATTCCCATCCGGCAAAGTAGCCAGCGGAGGCTCAGAGAGGGTCCTCTGAGTGTAGGCATGGCACCAGGCTGTCCTCAGCCCATCTGCCACCTATCTGCAGCCTTGTGCTTGGTAAATGCCACCAGTTTTGGGCCTTTAGGTGCCATCTTTAGGCTGATGATGCAGACCTGCTTCTCCAGCCCTGAACACTCGGCAGAGAACCTTGATCTACAGACACTCATTTAACCTAAGGCCTCTTCCGCCATATTATTCGCCTTCCGTTTCTTCTCTTACTCCAAGTAGAAAAATGGAGGTACCCAGACATCCAGGGAAAAGGCTCGTTGGTATTTTACAGTAATGCAGCCCTGGGTCTCAAGAGCCAGGGAACTTGAACTGTACCGCTGCTGTGACAAGCTCAGCCAAGTGTGGGAGACAGTGCAGGTGTTCTGCACCAGAAGCCCTTTGGTCTCCTGCTATGTGAACCCTGTGTTTCAATATTTTGTCTAGCTAACAGATTGCGCGTATTAAAAGTGAGATTATTAATTTTCACTTCCTAAGTCATCTGAGTTATATGATAGATATGTGTTGTTTAAGATGCATTCTCTACGTGGGAATCACACGGGAGCTTTCAATCGTGCCCAGGCAAACACAGGGCAAGCCAATGCCCCGGTCCCCTTCACCACTGTTCCCTTTAGGTTTTGTAAAATTCTGAAAAACAGTTTTTGATCGCTCACCTTAGCATTTCCACACTAAAGAGTCTTCTCTTCTGACAATTCCCTTTTTCTAAGGGTGTAATAGAATCTGTGTTGAAAGACCTTCAAAATTCCTATTGGATGGAGGGTGACCGATTTTTGCGGAAGTCCCCACCCAACTGTGGAGTTAATTGTTGTTTCCATAATATCGAGTCCGTGTTTCTTCAGTCTGGATCCTAGACCCAGCGATTTCTACACTGAAGTCATCTTCGAAACGCAAACCTGATATATAAATGACAAAAAGCTACTAGGCGATATGAAATAATCGGTATTTTGTTGTTAAAATTAATCCCTTCCAAAAAAAGAAAATCAAACAAGCAGTAAGGTTTTCTACTTTGATAAAATATCCCCTAGAACACTAATATTCTTTCAGGGCATTTCTTGTTCCTTTGATTTCACTTAAACCAGTGAGGCAGATTTTTCCCCAAGGGCAAATTCACAAGGTCTGTTAACTCTTTCAGTTCCTGGCTTCGAGAAACCCTGGCCAGGCCATCCTATTGTTTTGCCTGAGGCTTTCTACTTTTTAAAGTCCGCCATCCTATTTGAAGCAATCCACACTAGCACACGCCACAGGACACTGGAGTTTTGGAAATGGTAATGTCCGCCATCAGCAGTGACCTTGGCACTAGAAAGTGACGGAGGCACAAGGGAGAACAGGGCCCATATCCTTATCGCACTGGTTTACATCATCAACTTCAGAAATGGTGTGAGAGAAGAAGAATCAACAGTGTGTCGAGCCCAGACTCCCAGAATGCCGAGACAAAGTGTTCCTGCTCTGCAAAACGCCAAGTTGAAGGAGAACTTGGAATACAACATGAGAAAAATTACCTGTGGTGGTGAAACTAAATGAATTGTGTCAGAAGATGGCATTTGTCATTGGGAATGGCACTGGAGAGAGCTCTCTGTGCACTGCAGTGGGATCCCATGATGTGCCTGGTGATAAAATGCTTATTTTAAAGTTAAACAACACGGAATCAAATTACAAAACCAGAAGGGATGCATTCTAAACATACACGTGTAACTTAGGAATTAGCCAACATAAATAGTCCCAAAGAGTGCACTGAAAAAAAAAAAAAAAAAACCTAGGCATAGAATCATCTCCTATGTAGAGATGGGGGAAATATAAAATTAAACATCATCAACATTTCCTGAAAATGTTACTATATTTCCTGTAATTCTGCTAAAGGCATTCTCTCTGGATAGCCAGCAGAGAGTATGAAGCTTCTAAAAACAGCCAAGCACGTCTCCCCTCAGCACCATGAGTGAGATCACCGGAAAACGAAGACAAAGTCATCCCTAAGATCATTCTAATTAAATGTTTGATTTCCCACAGCAACCCTAATTGTGACATGAACAGCTGTCAGCCACAAAATTAGAGGAAACCGTCATCCTATGGATTTCGCCGACACTCACTCATCCTGTCTCCACACGACTGCTCAAGAGAGGGTTTTCAAAGAATCCTTCCAGAAGGGGTTTTCATTATTCATGGGGGTGTCACCCAAGTTATTTGGCCGTATAGGCTATACGTGAAAGACATTTGTCACCATAACAAGAATCCCAAAGGGATGTTTACTGAATACCAAATTCAAGTCCATGAAAAGGTCTGGGACACAGTTCTTTAGTCCTGCAAGCATTGTATGAAGTAACCATTACAATCCCTTTTGAAATAAGCATTTTCAATACAGTAGTCCTCCCTTATCCATGGGGCAACACCCCCAGTGGGTGCCTAAAACCTCAGATAGGTACCAAATCCAATGGGTACTATGCTTTTTCTTACATATCCAGGCCTTTTCACTTAAAGGAAGCACATTAGGGCTTCTGGTTAGCATATCTGAATCGCCATATTCGAATCACTGCTGGTGTGCTGTGAGGCCATTATTAAGTAAAATAAGGGGTACTTTGAACACAAGCTCTGTGATGAAGCAGCAGCGGCGATGGTAACCAAGTCAAAGGCGGAGCATCGCCATGTTCAGACCCAGCCGAGCACGGGCGTGGAGGGCAACCCCAAATTCTGTCCCTCTGCTCGTGTCCGCAGTAATGCACAAGAATCTATTGGGGGCTTACAAATGAATTTTAGTGAGCGAGCAAAATCACAAATACAGAATCCGTGGATCATGGGGATTGATTGTGTAAGTTGAAAATAAGAGTGTGGACGTATTGTCGGTCACTCCATACATGTCTAGGTAATTCCTTCTGTCAGATTCTTGGTTGGATTTGTTTGCATGTCAAAATCAGAGTTCACTGAAGTGCAGCTTTCAAGAGAAGTGTGAAAACCATCACATCACGTGCCCCGGCCTCTCGATCTGAGGAGGAAACTCATTGTGCAACTATTTTGACTTCGTGCTGTGTCTTCCAGGTCTTTCAGGGATGTGGCCAACCCAAACCTGCTCCAGCCCTCAGATCTGCCCGCTCAGCTCCTGAAAATTTTAATACACGGTTCAGGCCTTACAATCCTGAAGAAAGACCAACAACGGCAGCAGGCACGAGCTTGGACCGGCTGGTGAGTTCTCTTGGACTCATGGCCGCATGGCCACTTCCTGTTACTAAGGTCATTCGTTAAGACGTGGTGGGGAAAAGTGGGTTGTAAAAGTCATCTCATTTTTATATCTGCTCCTGGTCTTAATTAGAATGTTGAAAAGTAATGAGAGTTTCCTTTTAGGTCAAGAATTAGATTATTTAAGAAGTCTTAATCACCATTAATCCACTCCTGCAAAGGCCAAATTTTCAACTTCATGCTTCTTCTGAAATATTAATTTGAAGACGAAGTTACTAAATCTTCCAGTGATATAATTATACAATAGCACATTTCTTATTCATCTGCTTTAGTTATTTATTCCATTATGATAGTGTCACTTTATTATGAATTCTCCTTATATGTAAAGTTTCCCGTTTGAAAGACCTTGCCAAGAGACCCCTGCTGTTTTTGTTTTGTGCGAGTGTCTTTTAAAAGTTGGAATCCTTAGACATAGTAACTCCAGTCCATTTAAGTGTGTCAGGGCATCAAATGATATGTAGCATCAAAGCAATTTCCGTGGAGAATACAGTTATAAACATAGTAAACACAATTTTTATTGTGTTTTAAAAATCAAATTTTACTATAAAAAATTGAAAATCTCAATTTCAGAGAAATACCACTTGATTATTTTCAGTACAATTTATAATATTTATAGTACTATAAGCAATTTATATACCTGTAATATTAAGTGCTGTTAATGTCGCTTTGCCAAGTTTCTTGATGTAAAATTAGCAGATGAGAATCTTAAGGTCATGAAGTACGTGAACCACATCTGATTATGTCATATAAACTCAGGTCTCAGTTCCCAGTTATGAAAATACTTCTATTAGTCACTGAAATAAATTACTTCATCATTGTAGTTAATATTCTTCTGCAGTGTAGAACCCACAAGATCAAAGTGGTTGAGTTGGGCCTCAGAATAAGTGTATGGCAGCAATTCGCTCTATAAAAATCAAATGTACTCACGATATAAAGGCCTATCCACAAAAGGCCAATGTGAAGGGGTTGGTGGAATTGCTAACTACTAAACTATGTTATAAATTTATTACAGTCCGCTAGCAAATACACCCCCTTCTTTCACGTGGATTTTGAAAAAGGAATTCTCTGGGTAGTTGCTCCAACCTTCTGCTTTACCTTGGTTATAGCTACTCTCTGTTTGCAGTGTCAGGAAAAGTTTAAAATTAGTCACCTTTTCTCCTACTAAACAACCAATTAAGTTTCTCCAAACAACTAGCCAGTTGGTTTAAAGAAACGACGGTTTCATAAGACTACATTGTTTGGGGTTTTAATTTACAAATTCCTTTGTCTGTCTAGAGCCTTTTCACCAGAAGCAAAAATGGTGAGTGTGAGCTTGATCTTTCTGTCTTTTCATTTCCGTTTTAGTTGGCTCTAGCTTAGTTATTAGAACAGTTCGGGCATTTTGGATTTTTCATAAACCCTCATATGGGAACTGGGACACAATGAAGATTATAAGTTGTGCCTGGTGGTGACAATACTGTATCGCACACCTAAAAATCTTTTAGGAGGGTAAATCTTATGTTAAGTGTCCTTAGTACAAAAAAATAAAATTTAAAAATAATTTGGGTACAGTACACACTTAGTTAAAATTACACTGAATTTGAACAATTTAACAATCTCTATGACTACCAATTAATTTTTTCCCTTTGAAAGGAAAGCACGGTTTTCTGCCCAGGAGAAATGAACACACATAAACACATACACTCAAACAAGGGAAATAGAGCAAGGGAAATATTTGTCTCAAGACAACAGTATTCATGCAGTTTAGCACAACCTAAATAAAGCATCAACATTTTGAGGATCTCATATGATGTTTGAAATCCGATAGATAGGAAAATTTAAATGTGAACCTTTTATAAAGGAACTTTATTGGTGATCTTCACAATACCCCAAATATAAAGGTCTTAAAGAGTGCCAACACGTAGCAAACTGATGTAGGCACTGCTATTTAATATGCCCCCCCAAATATATTTCAGTCAACGTTTTTCTGAAAAGAAGTAGTCATGGCGAACCATGAACAAGGGCCAGACCCAGTGCGTAAGGACTGGATTCAATGCACAGGAACTTAAATCAATAAGCCAGTTTCATTCTGAAATGTTCTGTGACAGCTAGTCATGCTTTCTTCTTTACAGGCATAACTTTGGGCCCTGTAAGGAAGAATGGCCATTTCATTAATTTTCTATTGAATCAAATTTCAATTCCTTTCTAAATCGTAAGAATCAGCAATTGGTAGTGCACGGCCAGGAATAAACCTACCAGGATTTACTTTCCCAGCCCCTACGAGCAAGGGACTCTTTCTGATGGAAAGGAGCTACGCGAGGTTATTCTTGAGAAACACAAGCGAGACCAAAGCTAATATCAGGATTTCGGTTTGCAGCCCTGGGCTCCCGCAAGGCTTCCTTCACTTTGCGGGGTCAGCATGGCTCCGAATAGTGAAAAGGTGAAGAAGGAACTTTGGCCAGCGAGGGCTGTTCGACAGTCGGACACAGTCCTCTGCAAGGTGCAGACCTCAGCGAGCTCGTCCAATGGGTGTGCTCTCACAGCGCGGCCTTGTTCGTGCGTGCACAAGTCTCACGCTACCCGCTCCTGTTTGAGTTTTCCCCTGAAACTGTGATTTTTTAAAAATATTTATGAGAAGCTCATGCCCCAGGAAAGGAGAATAACTGGGAAAGACTTCTAACTTCTCTGAGCGCCTCAGCAGAGAAAATGTTTCAGAGGACAGCAGGGAGAGAACATTTCAATCACGCCACCCCTTTCCCCAAAGTGAAAACAGCTGTGACGTTCCCAGAGCATTTCTTCTTCCCAACCATTTAAAATTAGTACCTGGAGTATTGATTTGGTATCTGTTGGTAACTGTGCTTATACCGTTATTGTGAAACTGTTTGCTAAGTGAACTGATAATTATGGGGTTTTAGAAATAAAGCTCCCAACCCCAAGCAGAGTAAACTGCTGCTGAAATTTATGTAACATAATTGAAAACCAAACAAACTGTCTTTTAAAAATACATCTATTCCTCTATTATATTGAACCTCTATTATATTGATAAGGAAACGTGTAAATCCCTGTATGTCTCTAAGAAACATTTCCACTTGTTCCTGTTTAGTGGAGGTAAGAGTTCCATTACTCTGCAGTTATATGGACATAAAAAGTAGTTTAGATCACCAGTAGCTTGCAGACATAACTACCCAAATGTTATTATCCAACAATGAATGAACACACTTGTTAAATTCACCTGCCGATGGAAAGCTGACTCATCAGAGACTGTCACCGTCCTTCCCGTCAGCGGCCATGATTTTGGGGACATTAATATCATCAGCTAATTTGGTTGACAGTCCTGTCTCACCATCACATGCCTTCTGTTGCCAGCATTCCACCTGGTGCTGCCTCTGTCCCTGAGGGGCGTTAGGATTTTTAGTTCAAGAGACCAGAGGGGGTTATTTATTTGCATGAAGGAAGAGATCAGTTCTCTTCCTTTTGTCGTAACTTTATACTTGGTGAATTCTCTCAAAAAAACTTGATGTAAAATAATGACTTTTTGAAGATCTTCACCGGAAGCACAGAGTATAAA
>PVKM010017125.1:0-26202 GCA_004027735.1 Carollia perspicillata
TCCAGGTAAACAAGATAAACAATGAATTTTTTTAAAAGAACTCCCAGTAATGTTTGCTTGCTTTCAAGCTTTGAGTAATTTTTTTGACACTTTGAAATATAAATGTAATGGAAAATTCTTTGAAGCTTGGTGGGGCTAAAGCCCAACATGTACATTTTGTAAAAACTGAGCAGGAGATTCTGATCCATATTTAGAGTTAAGAACCACATCAGAACTGAAAATTGTTGTATTTGAAAAAAAGTTAAAGTGTTAGTCTTTTTATCTATAAATGTGTTTAGTTGAAAAGCCTCAATAGAGGGGATCTTTTATTTATATAATTTTTAATCCTCATCCAAGGATATGTTTACTGATTTTAAAGTTAGAGTGAGAGGAAGGGAGAGAGAGAAAGAAAAAAAATGCTGATGTGAGAGAGAGACATTGATCCTTGCCTCCCATACACACCCTGACCAGGGACTAAACGCACAGCCTAGGTGTGTGCCCTGACCAGGGATTGAACCCGCAGCATTTTGGTGTATGGGATGATGCTCCAACCTACTAAGCCACACAGCCAGGGCTTGAGAGGATATTTTCAAAGGTTTTATGGTATTTCCTATAATTCCAAAAATAGCAAGAACAACTGCCGCAATTCTCATGATTCTTTTATTGTCCTTCCCTTGGTAAGATAGACATTTGATAACTCTTTTAACATCTTATGTGGTATATTTACACATTCCAATGCAAAAATAAAGTTTCAGCTGAGTTTTATTTTTATTTTTTGATTACTGAGAAAAGGTTTTCCTCACTATGAAAGTATAAAACCAGAAAAATTGTAAGATTAAAGTAATAAATTTTATCAGCACAGGTTTTGCCTGCGAAGCATTCATTTCCTCATTTTTTGGTCGTACATTTGGATTTTTCTTAGAAGAACTACCCCTTCACTCTTATGAGTTGGTATGTTTTGCATGGAGCTGTCAGCAATTAATCCTTGAAATCAAAAGTGACGTTGAGGTCCAGAAAAGTCCACTTAACTGGTTCAGGCATGGCAACTTACCACAAATAAGGCCTCCCGGAGTCATTGGAATAATTACAAAAGAAGTATCCCTTTTTACAGACGTTTGCTCAGTAACAGAGTATAGCGATGCCATTGTTCTGTTTGTCTTTGCCACCACAGTTTGCATAAGAGAGAAGCCAATACAAAAGAAAGCAGACCCCACAGAAAACAGTGTCACTTTGCTGACAAGAACATTTCAGCCTCGGATTTAGCTATTCTTAAACCCAGATCCCCTCTTGGACTTTCAGCTGTGTGAGCCAAGAAGTCCTCTTAGCTCTTTATTGTTTTCCCTTGGGAGAAGGCATACCGATTTGTTTCTGTCACTTAAACAAGTGGTAATGTGCTGCAAAAACCTGCCATGGAAACTGGTGAACATATAAGAACCAGAACTCAAGCAAGAGTCCAGCTCTAGACATTTTAGACTTCAGGGGTAGAGATGAGAAAGTTGACGAGATGAGAAAGTAAGACAGGAAGTGGGTGAGTGTGGGAGTCCATGCTGACTCAAAGCTCATGAAGTTGAGAATCATAGAAACCAAGTCAAGCTACCTTAGGTCATTTGTTTAAAATGAAAAACGTATGAGAAGAAGGCTGGAATATTTGGGAGAAATTTGTCACAGCACCACCTAGGACAAGGAACCAAAGAGCACTCTTTTTCCTACTTTTCCTCCCTGCAACTCTTCCCTTGCTGGGCAGAGACTGGCTTTTTATCTCCTCTTTGTGCACAGCAGTCAGAATAAAGCCCTAGAAAAATTCCTTGGCTCACATCTCCTGAGTTCCTGAATAAATAGATCTTGTCCTTGTCTCTGGATCCCAATTCTCAATTCATAGGAGGTAGATTTCCATTGATCCACCTGGGGATGGTTTAGCTGTCAGAATCTCACTCCAGTTAA
The DNA here is from genome assembly GCA_004027735.1 of Carollia perspicillata. Classification (NCBI taxonomy): domain Eukaryota; kingdom Metazoa; phylum Chordata; class Mammalia; order Chiroptera; family Phyllostomidae; genus Carollia; species Carollia perspicillata. The sequence continues at coordinate 1,921 of PVKM010017125.1, forward strand.
TGAGGTAAATGGGGTAGAGAGGGGCATACAGAAGTGGCAGTTGACAGAGAAAATGTTATTGAGAATTGGGCAGATGTCCAAAAAGTGTTCAGTATACTAGCTTCAGCATTTTTCATTTCTTAAAATTTCTGTTGCTTTATTATATTGTCAGTTTTGACATGCTGTGTTACATCTAAAGGATGCTGTGATAAAATTCCTAAACAGAAAGATTGTCAAGTATAAATATACATTTTAATAAATAATTATGTATGATTTATCTCATTTTTCCCTTTGGGAGAGGACATAGGAAGAGTTGAGGGAAAATGGGAACATGTTCTCGTAGTTGGTCATATTGCCCTGTGTGTTCACTCTTTGGCCCTGCTCACTACTTACCCCTCTAGCTATGTCCCACCACACTGTTCCCAAGGGTGACAATTTGTTGACCACTGTCAGCTACCAAATATTGTACATTTACATTATCTTACCTTATGAAATTTAGTAGTCACGGCACCTTCTGGTTTAGGTGTCCTCATTTTGTAATGGAGGTATTGGATAGAGGAAGCTTAAGTCCAAGGGTTAGACTAGGGATTTAAGTCCAGTTTTTTAAGTTTCCAAATCTGCTCCCTTAGCTTCAATGCACCCTTCCATTTGCTAGACCCTCTCCAGATATTTTTTCAAAAGAATACCCCTCTACTAAAAACTCACTTTTTTTATTCTTAACTAGCTTATAAGATATGTAACAGAGTTCAATGATTTTCTTCAGGTACTTGCCAAATGGTGTAACTAGCCCTCACAAAGTAGTAAATCTGTGACGTTGGTGACACATTACTGACGCGAGTTACAAATTTACTTAGAGCCTTTACTTACGTGTTTTTCCATTTATTTGGGTGATTTGTTTATTTATTTTTCAGTTGCAAGTAGGAGTTTTTCTACTGGTTAATTTTAAGATTAAACTGTTTTAAGGCATTCTAACATTGATGTGAAGAAATCACCAATTAAAAAATAAATTTGGGGGAGATTGTCTAATCTCTCAATTATTGCATTGTAGGACAAAAAGAGTTTTAGTCACATTGGCGCAACAGGAATAGGCCACCACTCATGTCGTGTTCCTAATATCTAACCTATATTTTGCTTTCTTTAGCCTCCAGTCATTGCTCTTTGTCCTCATGCCTTCTGAGACTGTGAATAATTCCCTTCTTTCATTACATCGTTACCCGAGAGGTATTATTTATAGATTGTGAACACAACTCACCTCAGTTTTCTCTTTTCCAGACTACTCAAGTTAAGCTTTTTCAGTTCTATTTCATAAATCTTTTCCTGTTTTTTGTTGGAATCCTTTCTGTTTTCTTTCGGGATTTCTTAAATCATTCTAAATACTTCCTAAATTTTGCAGAGCAGAAATACACAGAAGATTAAAGGAGCAGTTTCAGGTGGATTCAGCTGGGCCGACAATGACTTTTCTTTTTCCAGTGTTACACTTTAGTTGTGATACACAGATTGCATTCAACTGTCTCTGGCACTATCCATCACTGGGAAAATTAGTTTCTTCTGCAAATGCAGTTTGTCCCCACAGAACCATTTCAATACTTTAAGTTTCTACTAGAATCTGCTTCTACTAACCTTTTACTCTTGTGGTAAGACATTCTAACACTTTACCTTTGGTTAGAAATATAATTAATATTTTTGATTACCCTCATTATTTTTCAGGCATAGGGCTACTTATTAGGATAAGTAAATCCAATTTTTGGTTAATTTGTGCTTAGCAGAATTTCCTGACAAAATATATATTCAACTCCTTCAACTCTACGGACTGCTTTCAGATTTTAGAAATATGCTCACATACAGAAAAATATGATTTACTTGACAACATTGAATACGATACAACTTTTTCCAGAATATAGGGATGAAAAAACATGTATTAGTAACAGAGATCCATGTAAAAACCCCTTTTTGTGTACACTTTAGAAAGATTTAGGGGCAGTAAGTAGGTTGCTTTGCTGTTTTGGGGAGAAGAAAAACACCCTCTTTCTGACAATATATGGACATTTCAGAGAATACTAGTGGGTTCCCCCATAACCCCACACACGTCCCAAAAATTGGTATTCTACAAGGGTACAATTAGGACAAGAGATGGAACTTTTGACAACAGGAGTACAAAGTTCTTAGCTTCTTATCACATGAGAAGGAAGTTTGAAATTAGTATTCCCTGTATTTTTCCACTAGTTTTTAACCTTTGTTTAATAAACTATCCTGCTTTCTAACCCAAATCATTGGCACTACTTCTGTTTTTCTTCCAGAAAATTAGCTATAGGAATAGAATCTCTGACCTAGAAATGTGGGACCGTGTGCTCATTTAGTAAAGGTTTTGTTGATAATGATGAATGCTAGAGCTGAGAAATTAGAACACTGATTTCTCTCTCTGACCGTGACCTCTGACTCTTTCCCCTCTCTCAATCCCTTACTCCTAATAAACTTACTGTTTCTCCTCATGGACACCCATGCCTGGTCAGCCCTGCTTTGTTCTCTCGTTCCCCCAGACTCTTCTGGCAGCCCTTCCCTCCTTACTCATCCTGGATCCCATGATTCATCATTTCAAATACACTCTTGGCAGCACTTTTTCATCCATCACCCCCTGACCATCTGCCTCACCTGTCTCACCAGTCTCCAACCTTGTCATCCATTTTCTCTGCTTTTGCTCTCAGGTTGCCAAATGCTGTTAGGGAAGATCTCATAACTGAGCCGATTGTCTCCATTACAAATTTAATTTTCAACCTCAGCTGGCCCTTCAATTCTGTTCAGCAATCCTTTTATTTAATACTAATCAACAACTTCTCTCATTTCCCTTAGTGACTATTCCAAATCTTGCCCATATTTCTCAAGTTCTATGCCCACACCCTGCCCACTTTTTCTTGACAGGCAGCCAGCCTCTTACTTTACCAGGAAATTAGAAACCAACTTTACATACTCTTCCAACCTCCATATTTCACCCCCAGAATTGTATCTGTATTTCACCTGCTCATGCTCTTTCCCTCTGTGTGTCAAAGGAAGAAGGTGCTGATGTGTTTGTGAAGCTAACTCCTATATGGCTTGTTTTTTCTAGGTGATTTTGTCTACATTAGTACTTTGGTTTGTTAATTATATTATATTGTTTGCAACTATAATTTCTTCTTCTAAATGGGTACCTTTCTTTCATAAATAAATGTGCCCAACTTTCACCCATTCTTCAAATTAAAATAAAATCACAACCTATCATCTTCTTTCTTTCACTTTTTAATTCAGCAAATTGCTTAGCATCTCACATGTGTAGATACTGTTATAACTTCTGAAGATTTACTGGTAAATAAAATAAGGTTTCAGCCCTCATGTAGTTTATAGATTTCTCCAAAGGAGTCTCTGTTTACCACATGTTTACTTCCTAAACACTGTAGCTGGTGACCTACCCTACTATCTATGGGAGGACTCTATGTTTTCTAATGAGTCTGACACAAATACTTTGCACTTTCATCATTATAGGCTCTGTTGGTTCAGTGGCCTTAAACCTAAGGAAAGGGCGCGGTATTGGTGTCCTAGGACAGCTGAAACAAAAGTACCAAAATATGAGTGACTAATAATACGAAAAGTATTATCTAGAGGCTAGAAATCTGAAAACAAGGTTTCGGCAGACCTATCCTCTTTCTAGCAGTTTAGGAAACAATCCTTTCTTATCTCTCCCAGCGTCTTGTGTTTGCTGACAATATTTAGCATTCCATGGCTTGTAGATGTACTGCTAGAGTTTCATGGCCATCTTCTCACTTTGCGTCTTCACATCATCGTCCACCTATGCCTGTCTGTTTCTGAGTCTGAATTTCCCCTTTGTATAGACACCAATCATATTGAAATGGAGCCCACATTACTGCTTGAATTTTAACTTGACTACCTCTGTAAAGACTAAATTTCCAAGGAAGGTCACAGTCTGAGGTGCTAGTGTTTAGTACTCTAACATATCTCTCTTGGGGGACACAGTTCTGCTCATAATAGATGGTTTACTCAAAAATGAGCCCCTCCTGACTCTGGATGAATAGGAAATGCAGATGTTTAGTCTGATGACTAAAATGGTTAATATTGGTTATTAAATAAGGTAAGGCAAAGTGTTGTCTTGGTTATGTCCTAAAATCATTTGGTATATTAATAAAAGTTAATAGAAGACTAAGGAAGGAACAGTAGGGCTCATATAACTAAGTATTGAAATGTTAGGACTCAGTGGAGGTCAAAAAATGTCCTTTTCTTATAATACTAAATGAGCATTAAAGGCACTTGAGATTGCTTCCTTTTTTAACAGAGGGTAAATCGATTAAATTAGAGGCCAGTTGGATTTTTTAAAATCTGATTCCCAAGACTCCCTTGCAGCTAGAGTGCTCATGTTATCATCAGATGAATCCACATGAGACATGGAGAAAGAAGTGAGCATCCTTAAGTGGCGGTCATCTGTGAGAAATTAGAACATCTGCCAAGCACGAGACAAAGGTTAACTTGCTTCTTTGGAGATGTCTGTAGGCAAGTACCTGGGAGGTGGTATCCAGTGTCAGAGAAGCTAAGCAGCAGTTAGATGTAGCAGTTACATGTTGTTGGGTGTTTTTTGGTTTGTTTTTTTGTTGTTGTTGTGTTCTAAATTAGAAGAGAAAGTTTATTTAGAAAGTTACAGAGGTGGTAAAAGTGAGCTGTAGAAGAAATGGGTTAAGGAAACAAGTTATAGAGGCAAAACAAGGGCCCTTGGCGCTTAGGAAGAAACACTCGAAAAGATTTGAACAGGTGTGCTGGTGGGTGAGGGGGAGACAGAAAGAATTTTTTTTGTTTTTCTGAATGTATTATAACTTGCTGCTTTGTTCGTGGCTCTTAGGCAATCAAGCCCAGGTCTCTGACTCTCAAAGTTTTGTGAGCTTTCTATGTTCTGATTCAAAAAAATCTGTAGCTTCTAGCAAATGAATGTGACTGATATAATATATAGGGAATTTTTGCATCTTCTTACCAAGTGTCATATCTGGATCTAACAATTCAGTAAATCAAGCTTTGGTTTCCTAGCTGACAGATCAAAATTTTCCTTGAGTAACTCAGACAAAAATTAGCATTTTCTAGTGCAGGATTTTTCAGTCTTAGCACCAAGGATATTTTAAGAAAAATAACTTTTTATGCCTGGCTGTCCTATATTTTATGGGTTGTAAAGAAGCATCCTTGGTCTCTACATCCCAGATGACAGTAGCATCCTCTCCCAGTTGTGACAACCCAAAATGAAATGTCTCCAGACATTTCCACATGTCCCCTGCTAAGCAAAATTACCCCCAGTAGATAACCATTGTGGGATAATCACAGCTAAAGCCCTTAACATGCAATATGTGTTTAATCTTCAAAGCAGGTACATGGAGAAGATACTACCATCTTCCACATTTCATAGATACAAATCCATGCATGGGGCATTTAACTCACATGACAACTCACATGAGTAGAAAGAAGTAGGTCTGGGTCTGTATCTAACCCAGAGTAAATGCTCTTACTTACCACACTCTCTTAGCTCTATAATGTATCAGCACTCTCATTTTCACTAAGCCTTAAGGCCCTTGGTGATCTTGAGACGAAGGATCATCATTTTAATTCTGGTAAAAATTTGAAAAGCAATTAAGATATTATATCTTCATACCATAGAATTTGACATGCTTGACAGTAAGATTCAATCTTACTTTGCAGTGCATCCTGCATTTTGACTCTCATTATATTCCTAAAACATAATTCTTGTCTAGAAACTCTCCCCAAATCTCCTAATATTTTTCTTCACCTATGAAGTCTGCATTTTTTACCATTCCTTATAGGGAACTTTGCAATAACCTATATATCCAGGTTCACATTCTTCTACTCTTGTCTCCAGAGCATAAGTTAAGCACCAGGCATACCACTTCCAGTTCTTTCAAGTAATACCTCAAGCTGTACCAATACATAATTTTCCCTGTCTAGAATAGCCTCCTTTATCTATGACTAGAGATATATTCATCCTACAGGCTTTGCTCAAATGTAGCCTACCTGTTAAGATTTGCACATCTCCACTACTTAACTGCAAATTTAATCCCCTGGGTTCCCATGGCATTTTTATAAACCTCCATTAGAATACTTGTTATGTTGAACTGTAAATATTGGACTTTACATGTTTGGTTCCACCCGGAGATTATGAGCTAATTAAGGGCCCCACTGTAACTTATTCTTTATGCACCCAGTGCTGGGCAGAGTGCCTAGCTCATAACAGGTTCTCAGAAAAAGCATGTGATTGTGTAACCACAAGGCTGTACACCTGAAACTAACAAAAAATAATGTTGAATGTAAACTGCAATTAAAATTAAAATTAAAAAATTAGTTCAATAAATGAAATCCCTACCAACTCAGGGTAAGCATCACAGAGCAGTTGGAGTTGATCGTCATGACTCCCGCTACTAAGACATGTCTAAAGGCATCCTTGCCCAGTCACAACTGGCTTTTTCCTGTGCCTGCCTGTTTGCCTCTGAACAACGTAAAAGGTTCAGGACTCCCTGTGTGTCACCAGCCCTTAGATGGAATTTTACGCTGTATCTCAGCTAGGTAAATAATATAATGAATAAGTAGTAATGTTTTATCAATTTAATGACTTTAAATAATTTAAACTTCCATAGATTTTTAGATGTATTTATCAGAATTATCTACCTGAATCTATTAGATACTGTCTGCACTGCTTACATTATTTGAATCATGGGTATAGAGTCAGTCATTAGAATTCCCGTGAATTTATATAAATTGGTATTCTTTTAAGATGAAATATAAAAAATATTAGGTTGCTATCATGTCATTAAAACAAACAGAACTGATGATGTACGTGGGTAAAGGTACAATAAGACTTGGACCTGAAATCCAAAGACCAATTCTTAGTGCTGGTTTCCTCAGAAACTATATGTGAGAGGCACCTCCAGAATGTTACCAAGCTTATCTGACACCTGTCTTTATTTATAAAGTAGAATTAATAATCCTGGTAAGTAAACACAATGGTTTAGAAAATAAAATAAACATGAGAATGCTTAAAATACAAACAGCTACATCAAAATGAGGTATTTTTATGAAAACATCTTTTTAAAAAACATAACGTCTCATACTCATGCCAATATCTGTGTTTTTTTCTTTTGTGTGCCAGTTGCTAAAACAAGGGCTGATACGGGCATGCTACAGTGTTTGCATATTATCAGTTATGTCACCTTAAAGTGGTGACATTGAAGTTTAAAGAAACCAACATGACTCAAGGGCAGAGGCACTAATTAGTTAAGCTAAAGGGAGACTGTCTTTCAACTTTGGTTTTAGAAGTGCATTTCAGCAATCATTTCCATTTCAAAGTTACAGGCTGCCCTTTGCAGGGGTATTTTGGTGATTATAAAGTTTAAACCATAATCCAGTTGTGTTCAAATACTTGTTCTAGCTTCCTTTTGCCATCTGAGCAAGACAGAGAGCTTCGGTATGCTTTGGTTTTGGTCAATTGTTTAATAAACCCACTATGAAAAGAAGTGCTTCCTACAAGGATGGTGAACGATTACCCTGGGCCCGCCCAAGGCCAGAGTGAGATTTTGGCAGTCACGCATCACTCATCCACTCGCTCACTGATTCAGTGTATATTTATTGTGAATGTACTAAGTAAAATACTCATCCTTTATAGAGAGAATTTTTAAAAATTATCAGCATTTTTATATTATATTTCACAAAATTATATTCACTCTTTTCCCATGAACTCTGGGTTTCTAACATAAATGTTCTTAAAAATCAAAAGATTTTCATAAATATTGTGTATATTTGCCAGTTATTAGAAAAACAATGTTTGCTTCATGGGGATAAGTACTTTGTTCCAATAGCTCTTACAAAGTTATGAAAGATACTGAGATTATTCACTGCTTTCTAAATTTTTAAAAAATAACATACTACTGATTTGTATGCCCTTGGTTGAGAACACATTTCTGTCCTGCGTGCCCCATGGACCCACAGGGATTTAAGCCACGCTCTAAGGAAAGGGGCCCCTGCAGTCCAATAGAGAAATCAGTTACTAGGTGGTCCAGCCCTTCCTGCCACTCCGGTTCACAAACGCCCCTGCTGCTCTGGGCATTTCCAGTGGCTCCAAGTATTATAGGTATAAAAAAGCTAGGTGTAGGTCAATGATCATTTCTGAACCAGTATCTCTGTGATATTCTTAGAGGCTTCTGTCTTTCTGCTCAAAATAGATATTGGTTCTTATTTTTAGATACTTGCCTGACTCTATTCATCTTTTAAAGAATTAATATTATAAATATTTTGAATGATCAAGATCACACATGGTTGTCTATAATTTTTTAAGATTTTATTTATTTATCTTTAGAGGGGAAGGGAAGGAGAGAGGGAGAGAAATATGAATGTATGGTTGCCTCTCGTGTGTCCCCTGCTGGGAACTGGCCTGCAACCCAGGCATGTGCCCTGACTGGGAATCGAACCGCGATCATTTGGTTCGCAGGCCCGCACTCAATCCACTGAGCTACGCCAGCCAGGGCGGTTGTCTATAATTTATAACAAAGGGTTTCTTCCAACATAATGTTATTCAAGGCTACATTTAAATATTTCAAACAGTAATGAACAAATCATAAATATGCAGCTTTATACATTTTCACAAAGTGAATACACCAGTGTAACCACTCTCCAGATGAGTTACCAGCCACCTTAAATGTCTCAAGTGCCTCACCATTCCAGATGGGACCATTTCCTCTTCTATCACCATAAATTGGATCTACCTGGATCTGAACTTCTACTAATGAACTCGTAAAGTACACATTTCATTATATCTGGTTTATTTGCTAAACACTGTGGTAGTGAAATTGATCCATCTATTGCAAGTAACATCAGTTTGTTTATTCCTATTGCAATATATTGTACCATATTAAACTGTTATTTTTGTTGTTTTTTATTGTATTTTTTCCATTACTATTTATCCCCCTTGTATATCCTGCCTCCCCACAATCACCACACTATTGCCCATGTCCATGAGTCTTTTTCCTTTTTTGTTGGATTCTTCCACCCCCAACCCTTTGTCCCCTAGAGCTGTTGCCCTGCTCTCTATCTATGAGCTTGTCACTATTTTGCATGTTAGTTCTGTTTATTCATTAGATTCCACATATAAATGAAATCATATGGTATTTGTCTTTCTCTGACTGGCTTATTTCACTTAGCATAATGTTCTCCAGGTCCATGCATGCTGTCACAAAGGGTAAATTTTCTTCTTTGTTATGGCCAAGTAGTATTTCATTGTGTAAGTGTCCCATAGTTGTTTCATCCACTCATCTACTGGTTCACACTTGGACTATTTTTTGTATCTTGGCATTTATAAATAACGCATCAAGGAACTTCAAATTAGTGTTTTTGGTTCCTTTGGATATATTCCCAGAAGAGGGATTGCTGGGTCAAAAGGCAGACGCATTTTTAATTTTAGGGGTATATACACACTGCTTTCTACAGTAGCTGCAGCAGTCTGCATTTCCACCAATGGTGCAAAAGGGTTCCTCTTTCTCCTCATCTTCCCCAGCACTTGTTGTTTGTGGATTTATTGATGAGAGCTGTTCTGACAGGTGTGAGATGGTACCTCATTGTGGTTTTAATTTGTGTTTCTCTGATAATTAGTGATCTTGAGCATATTTTCATATGTCTTTGGCCATCTGTATGTACTCTTTGGAGAAGTGTCTATTCAGGTCCTTTGCCCATTTTTAAATTGGATTGCTTGATATTTTGGGTGTTGAGTTTTATAACTTATTTATAAATTTTAGATAGTATCCCCTTATCAGATACATTTGCAAATATATTCTCCCATTCAGTAGGTTGCCTTTTTATTTGTTGATGGTTTCTTTTGCTGTGCAAAACTTTTTAGTTCAATGTAGTCCATTTTTTTAAATTTTATTTCTTTGTTTCCTTTGCCTGAGGAGATACATCAGTTGCATTTTTATATGTGAATAATAAACTTTCAGAAAGGAAAATTAAGAAATTTGATAATCCCCCTTATAGTTACTTCAAAAAAATAATAAAACACCTAGGAATAAGTCTGACCAAAAATATAAAAGACTTGTACTTGGAAAATGACAAGACATTGGAGAAAGAAATTGAAGATACGAATAAGTGAAAGCACCTACCATGTCCATGGACAGAAAGAATTAACATCATTAAAATGTCCATGCTATTCAAAGCAATCTATAGATTCAACACAATTCCTATCAATATTCCAATGGCATATTTCACAGAACTGAAACAAATATTTCAAACATCTATATGGATCCACAAAAGGCCCCATATAGCAATAGTGATCCTAAGAAAGAACAAAGTTAGAGTAATCACACTATTTGATATGAAACTATACTATAAGGCCATAGTAATCACAACAGCAAGGTACTGGCTTAAAAACAGATACATAGATTAATGGAACAGAACAGAGATCCCAGAAATACCTTTACATTTTTATAATATATTAACATTCAACAGAGGAAGCAAGCATATACAATGGGCTAAAGATACTTTATTCAATAAATGGTGATGGGAAAACTGGACAGATACATGCAGAAAAATGATGTTTTCTACTAGGATTTTAATGGTTTTGAGTCTAACATTTAAATCCTTAATCCATTTTGAATTTACTCTTATAGAAAATAGAGACCACCTTCTCATATAAGAAGAAAGACCACCTTCTCATATAAGAAGAAAACATAGGCAGTAAAATCCCAGACATTGCTCAACCATTATCTTGAGCCATGTGGGTTGTTTCCAGGTGTTGGCTATTATGAACAGCGCTGCTGTAAACATCTTTGTAGTTGTGTTTTAGTGCACATACTTAACAAATATCTGTCGGAGAATGTAGTCAAGTACGGAATTGTAGGGTGATGGGGTAAGATGTGCTCAGCTTAAGTAGATACTGTCAGATTTCCACAGCGCTTGTGAAATATAAGCTTTCTCCAGCAGTTTATAAGGCTCCCAGCTGTTCCACAGACTTTCACTTGCTCCGCTTGTTATTGTGTATAAGTTATTATGTATAAATTAGCAGTTCTGGTGGCAGTATAGTCATATCACATTGTGGTTTTAATTTGGATTTAAGAGATGAAAGAAAGATGATTCTAAATTTTTTTTTTATTTTTTATATCTTATTGTGTATTTGAAAATCATTTGAGAAGTGCTTATTCAAATATTATTCCTATGTGTTCCATTGAGTTGCATCTGTCATTTTTTATTGATTTGAACATACTTTATGTCTCAGTGGTTCTCAGTTGTTGGTGATTTTACGCCCCCGGGATAGTCAGCAATGTCCTGAGACACTTTTGTTCATCACAACTAGAGGATTGCCAGGAAAATCCGGTGGGCAGAGGCCTGGGATTCTGCTAATCACCCTGTAACAAACAAGATGGCTCTTCAATTACAAAGAATATCTGGGCCAAAATGTGAGTGCCAAGGCTGAGGGATGCTGAAATGTATAGGTGTAAAATGAAGTGTAACATATATTATATTTAATAAAAGACGTACTAATCTCCACTTCGAGGCTTGATTGTTTTTTCTACTTTTAATGATGTGTGGTGAATAGGAGCTCTTAAATTTAAGGTACTGATTTTTTTATAATTAACATTTTTTGTGATGATTGAAAAGACTTTTTCCTACCCTAAGATCACTTAGATATTGCTCGTTGTGTGCAGAAGTATGCTATCCAGTACAGTAGCAACTAGCCACAAGTGGTTATTGAGAACTGGAAATATGGCTAGTTGAAATTGAGATATGCAGGTGTGAAATATACACCAAATTATTAAGGATTTGTTTGAAAGCAAGAAAGTATATCTCATATTTTTTTACATTGACTCTATGTTGAAGTCATAATCATGGATATGTGCTGGTAAAATATGTGATAAAATCAATTGCATAAGTGACTCTCATATTTGTATTGGACAGCACTTGACAGAAGTATATTGTTTTACATTTCAGATTTCAATCAACAATTTATGCATAAGTGATTTTTGTTTCCAGTGTTGATCAGTAGTCAAAATACATTTTATACCATCTTGATAATCAATTGACCCAGCTCCACATACTAAAAGGAACATCTTATTGTATAGAATTTTATGCCCTCTTTGTCATTATTCAAATGCTTTACTTTGTTTCAATAACCTGTTTGTTATTTCATTACACATAGTACACTGCCTTTATTACTCTCCCTTGATATGTCATGGAAAATCATCTCAACTACATTATTTCAGGATATTTGCATTTCCATATAAATTTTAATGTCAAATCCCATAAACAATGTCTGCTAAGAATCTCATTGGAAATAAAGTTAGTCTATACATTATGCAAAAAAGTGACATATTAACCATACTGAAACTTCTATAACAGATACATCCCTCCTCTGCATTTATGGGCTCATTAATTTTTCTCAGTAATGTGTGCTGTGTAAAGGGCTTGAAATCTATTTTTAGACTTAGTCATAGAATATTGATTTATTATAATGCTAATAAAATGTTATTCAAAATTAATTTTCTAATTATTTCTGATATATTATTAAATCATTGTATATTGATCTTTTATCAGATGAAATTGCTAAATTAAAGTATTGACTACCAGAGTTTTCATCTGTTCATTTTTCTTTAGGATTTTCCAAGTATATAAAGATAATTTCTGCAAATATCAGTGACTGCATTTCCTTGTTTTCTAAACATATATCTTTATTACAGTTTCTCCACATACTGTTCACACCAGAAAACTCAATACAATGTTGAACAGGAGTGATGGCACTTATCTGGGCCTCATTTTCAACCTCAGTATGTACAATTCTCAAAATTTCGTAAGTAACCATGATGTGTACTGTAGTTTTTGGTGTTGTTTCTGCTTTGTGTTTCAGCCTCCCTTTATCAAATTACAGAATGTTCCTACTATTCATAACTTGCTAATAATTGTGTTTAAGAAGAGAATTGAATTTGATTAAAAGTTGTATATGCATCTATTAAAATGAATGTAATATTGTTTATTTATGTTGTTAATGGGATAAAATTAATTGGGTTTTGAATATTATTATATTCTTGGCTTCATTGTATAAACCCAAATCAATGATGTGTTCTCCTTTGTCTAGGTCTCCAAATTTGTCACTGTTTATTGTTTTAGGAATTCTTATATCTAATAATTATGAGGAGAATAATTGGCCTGTAGTTTTTTTTTCTTTAATGTTTTTCCTAAGTTTGTGAACAAAATTATACTGACCTCATTTTAATAACTGGATCGCCTTCTCCTTTTTATTCTCTGGAAGTTTCTTTAGGATTAAGATTATTTCTTCCTCATAGACAAAACAATTCTAAGATAAAATCATTTTTGATTGAGAGTTTTCATTGTGTGAAGATTTTTTAAATCAAGATTTGATTTCTTTAACAGATACAGGGTTGTACAAATCAATCTGTCTGTTTCACCTAAATTTTCAAATTTATTTGCATCAATATTTTTATAACATCCTAGAATTACCATTTCATTTGTAGAATCAATAGAGATTTTATATTTTTATTCCTGATATTTGGAATATGTTCTCTCTCTCTCTCACACACACACACACACACACACACACACACACAAAGAGTCTCACTAAAGGTGGTTTGTGGTTTGTTAATTTAGTGTGTCTTCTTAAAGAACCAATTTATGGCTTTGCTGATTTCCTCAATCTTAAATTTGTTTTCTGTTAATTGATTTCTGATCTTTATCATTTCTTTCCTTCTACTTTTTTGGGTTTTATTTTTTTCCTACTTGATCATTAATTATTTCCACTTTTCTCTTTTTCAAACATAAAATAATGTATATACATAATGAACTTTTAATATTTCTTCTGTTTTGCAGGAATTTTTCTATATATTTTCTACTGATTCACAATCCAGATTATATATCTTTCCTACAATTTCATTTAATCTGCACTGAAAAACATTTGTCACATTTTTATTTTTTAGTTGTGGAGTTAATATTTGATATTTTAAATAGATTTAAATTTTCTGATGACATCTAAGTGATTTCCTTTGCTAGTTGTTGTGCTTCTGTGTTTTTAAGTCTATCTTTAAATAATATTATTCTGCTTCATGTATAATGTAAGGACCTTACAACATTTAATTTTATGTCCCCCCGATCTTTACATTTTATTGTTATATATTTTACTGACATCAATATTATAACCCGCTAAATTATTTTTACTAAATATATCTTAAATATATTAAAAACCAAGATTGAAAGGTAGTTTATATTTATGTACATATTTACTATCCTAGACAATCTCATTCTTTGTGTAAATTCAATTTTCCATCTGGCCTTATTTTTCTTCATACTGAGGAACTTCTTTTAATATTTCCTGTAGTGCAGGTCTGCTAGCAACAAATTCTATCAAATTTTGTCTGGAAAAAGGCTTCAGTAAATCTGGATATTAAATTATAGATGGAGTGTTTTGTTTTGTTTTGTTCTATTCCTCCAACCCACTCCAAGTACATTTCCACTGTTTTTCTGATAAGTCTATAATTCTCATAATTATTTTCTTTATACAACGGTATTCTCTTCCTTCTCTTAGGTATCTCAGTCCTGTGTTGCCTGTGCCCAATATCTAAAGATAGCTCTTCTACATCCTGAGCACTGTTTTCTAGGTGTTTAACAGTGGGAGGGTAAAATTAGTCCCAATTGTAGCATCATGGCATTAAATGCAAGTCTTGTCCTGTTGTTTTCAACTGAGTGATAGAAATAGAAATCGTGTACGAAAAGGTGTGCAGTTTCCTCATGTGATCTTCCTCAAGAACAGATATTTTGCTGGGCTCTGGTAAATGAAGTAGAACCATACAACCTTAAACTAGTCAGTAACTGGACCAAATTACCCATGAGTTTTAGTCTTTGCAAGAGCCTGAAAATCTTCAATTGTCCTTTTAAAATTTTAACTTTCGGGGTCTTGAATCATTTATGGGCTCTGAAGACACATTTATCTCTCTGCTACCAGTCTCTAAACACCCATTTATCCACAACCAGGCTCTAAACACCCATTTGTCTCTCCCCAGTGACACAAGACCAACTTTAACTCTGCTCAGCTATTCAGCATTTTATGAACAGCTTTTTGTTTGCCTTCTCTACCTCAGAGCCAGTGCTGCATGTAAAAGGGCAAATGCCTTAAAGGCAAACAATAAATTCTCTTTGCTGGCCTTACTTTGTGCTGCTCTTCAGAGTATTGGTCCTAAAGTGCTTGCATTGGTAGATCTGAACTTCTTAAATTTTGTCTTTCCAGTCCAGTGAGACTGCTAACAGCTCTTTAGCTTCTTTGCTTAACAGATACTATTTGCTTCACTTCTTACTTCTCTACACACTACTTTTGAGTAGCAACTTGACATTGTATATTAATCCCTTTAAGACATATGGTTTGCAAATATTTTGTCCCGTTCCATAGATTGCCTTTGCAATTGACTAATTATTTTCTTTGCTGTGCAGGTCTTTACTGCTCTGTAATCCCACTTGCTGAGTTTAGCTTTTGTTGTCTGTTGTTTTTACATTTTATCCAAGAATCATTGCCAAGACCAATGTCAAGGATCATATTTCCCTTTGTTTATTCCCCTAGGAGTTTTACAGTTTCAGCTGTTACATTTAAGTCTTTGATCCATTTCGAGTTAATATTTATGAGTGGCGTAAGATAGGAACCCAGTTTCTTTACCGTGTGGATATTATGCTTTCCCAATATCAATTGTTGAAGAGATTGTGCTTTCCCCATCTTGAGTTTTGGCACCCTTGTCAAAAGTTACTTGACTATATATATGTCTGGGCTCCCTTTCCTGGTGCACTGGTTTTTGTGCCTGCTTTTCTCACAGTATCATACTGTTTTGATTACTATAACTTTGTAATATATCTTAAAATCAAAATATATAAAGAACTCATACAACTCAATAGCAGAAAGGCATACTAACCAATTAAAGATGGGCAAAGTACCTGAATAGCCATTTTCTAAAGAAGACATTCATTTATTTGTTCAATAGGTGTATGGAAAAGTACTCAACATTATTAATCATCAGGAAAATACAAATCAAAACTACAATATCACTTCACATTTGTTGGAAGGACCATTACCGAAAGACAAGAAATAACTATTGGCAAGGAGGTGGAGAAAACAAAACTCCTCATACACTGTTGATGGAAACTTTTTTTATAACTAAAGAACATTTATTTGTTTTGCACTAAGACCTTATCTTAGGACAAAACTAAACCGTGTCACCACCCGCTACCCCAACTTGAAGAAGGGCCACTACAGTGAATGTTTTAAAGCAGACATGAACACTAACTGACAAAGAAAAACTTCCTTCAAAATCACCATAACAATGATTAAGTAAAAAAACGGGGGTGTCTAATGGAAGTTTCAGATTGAACAAGATCCTCACATTTCATCTAACACATCCAATACTGACTAGAGTGTACCAAAATGGAAACAGCATCACTATAATACAAAACTTCCACTACAGATCGCTGTACACACCTGTATTCCAAGCCCACATCCAACTTCCTAATGCTTCCAGCACAACTAGTTTTTGGCCTATTTGGCCTGCCGACCAAGGGGCATTCGGTTCTTCTTTTTAATCCAGTCTTTGGTTTAAGGCTGTTATGTCTGGGTACACAAGACAGCAGAGATCTGCCAGATCATCAATAAAATCGAATTGGCTTATATCACATGTGATAGAGGGGCTGTTGGGATTCACTTCTTCAGATGTTCTTTATACATTTTACAAACACCTTCCATGCACTCATTCACAGATTCATAGTCAGCCTAAGTTTTGTCTTCTGGCCTCTTGGTAGGCTGTAGCAGTAAAATGGTATGAGACATCTGCCAAATCTTTTGCTGCAGCCACCACATCACCATATCAAATGAACTTAGCCACCACACCACCAACAGCCAGTCCCTGGGAGAGGAGCCACCCTAATGGAAATTTAAATTGGTGCAACCATAATGTAAAACAGTATGGCAGCTCCTTAAAGACTGAAAATAGAACAACCAGGTGATCCAGCCATTAAACTCTTGAGTATACGGCCAAATGAATGAAATAAGCATCTTGAAAAGATATCTGCACATTCATTTACATTGCATTACCAGAATAAACCACTATGTGCAAGGCAGAGAGGGAGAGAGAATAAAAAGGGCAAACGATATTTTTTTAATTAGACGAAAAGTCAGAGGTATGGAGTTCTGCACCAGAAGAGAGCTATAATCAGCTACTGCTACCTTTCTACATTCTAGCTTACTTTAAGTTAGCAAATGGAGAGATGGGTGTACAGCACATATTAAAGAAACCACAGCATTCTTTGTTTCTAAAGATAGTTCGTTGGGGGTTTTTATCCATTCAAATATGTTTCTTAGGGTTAGATCCAAGCCATTAGGTAAAAAAAAAAAAAAAAACAGAAAATAATTTAAATTCCATTTTTTCTGTTTTTTAATTAAATTTATTAGGGTGTCCCTGATTAATAAGATTATACAGTTTTCAGGTCCTAAAAGAAAAATTCTTTAGACAGGACTTGTTGGCACAAGTGCTGGTGATGGCAATGTCATCGAATGCAGGTCCAACTGCCTGCTGCTGTGAAAGCCAATACTGGAAAGGCAGGTGCTCATGTAAAGGAAAGTGATTTATTTGCAGATGCCAGCATTCTGGAGGATGGGGGACTCATGTCTCAAAGTCCATCTCCACTTCTCAGTGGAGGCAGCGGTTTTTATAAGGAGGGAAAGGGGAACAGAACAAGGAGAAAAATGGAGGGGGTTGCAAAGTTCTCTAGTGCAGATGAGCACAGTCCATTCCAATAAGGCAGCCGATGGTCTGATGTGCATCAGCCTGGTGTAGACATCCCGGCTTCACATCAATCTGCCTTCACGTCATCCTGGCTCCGTGAAAGAAAGTCCGCAAATCTTCTGGAGCTGGGATGCCTAAAGTTTGGAGTCTGTACCTTCTGAAGTTAGTTCCTAGGATTCTTATAAAATGTGCTATTTATCTACAAGCTATGTATTAGTCAGAGTCAGCACTTACAGAAAACAGTGCCAAAAAAATGGTTTCCCACAGTTTTCCAACTGTGACAGCAAGAGAGGCGAACACACTTCCACACAAGTGTCTCTTTTTATATTTTCCTCCTTGAGCATAGGTGGGACATATAACTGTTTTACTTTTTTTAAAAAATTGGTCTTCATCCTTCATTCACTCTTTCATTCCACAGTTCATTTTGTCTTTGTATTCCTCAGTCCAGAAAAGGAAATTCTGTTTACTTTTGGTATAATATTCCTTCACAGGAAATATTCTAGGTATAAGAAATGGGACCCTTATGTAAAGGGTTATGTATTTTCTTTGGCTCAGTTTACAGTTAAAGCTGTTATACAAAGCACTCAAGTTAGGGTTATGCAAATTCAGAATAAGAAAGAACTCATTTGAAAAAAGAAATCATAGTAAGACTATGAATCATCCTTCTTAACAGATAATACTCTACAACTTTTATAAATACTTCTTGTGGTTTTTCCTTATAACATTATTTTACATTGTTTGAAACCCCTAAGAGTACTATATAAGGTATAAATGTGTTTTTTAACCATTTTTTACTCTCTCCTAAACTTGGAAAAATTATCTTCTGTTACTAGTCAGAGCCTAAAGGCAAACTTTTAGATTTTTCCAAAACTGGTTTTTAGTTCAGAATAAATGTTAGAGAAAACAATGTGATCTTAAAAAAGAAGAAAAGAGAAAGAAAAGATGAAACTATTAGAAATATGATAGTTACATTAGAAACATTATAGATAGAAACACTATAGATAGAAACATTATTTATAGCTAACTCCATTCTGTGAAATATCTTGTGAAATGACAAAAATGTATACTCAGTTACTGACCAAACTCTATATCTTTTGTTAAGAGGTAGTTTTTTCTGCTGTTTTATGTGTGCTTACTGGATTTTGGTTTTTGTTTTGTTTTCTATCACCCTCTTTGGTTGGCCACACTCTAACTGAAGTCCCTATCTTGTAGAAGTCACATTCTCAGTATTTTAGAAATTGTGAGCAATATTAGAATTCATCTAACCTATACATCTTACTTTATAGATGAAAACACTGATGTCTTCAGAGACCAATCAATATACATTGTAATCATTTGCATAGTTAAATATCATACTATAATCAGTTTTTGTTTGTTCAATTTCTTTTTTTTCTTTTTATTTTTTTTATTTTAACTGTTATTCAAGTACAGTTTTCTGTCATTACTCCCGTCCCAGTCCACCTCCCCCAGTGCTCCCCACCTCCCTCCCATTTCCACTCCCCTTAGTTTTTGTCTATGTGTCTTATATTTTTTGATTATGCTGTTACAGTTGTCCCATTTTCCCCCTTTCACACCACTCTATCTTGCACACCCCCTCTCACCCATATTCCCCCTCTTTAGTTCATGTCTATGGGTCATACATATAAGTTCTTTGGCTTCTACATTTCCCATACTATTCTTACCCTCCCCCTGTCTATTTTCTACCTGCTATCTATGCTACTTATTCTCTGTACCTTCTCCTCCCTCTCCTCCTCCCATTCCCCTGTTGATAATCCTCCATGTGATCTCCATTTCTGTGTTTCTGTTCCTGTTGTACTTGTTTGTTTTTGTTTCTTTTTTAGGTTCAGTTGCTGATAATTGTGAGAGGGAATAATGCTCGGCTCTGGCACCATTTTCAGTCACTTCCTCTGCTATCCACAAGCAAATTGGGCCCTTCTGGTGCTGATTCCCAGGTGGGTGGGTTTGTGTATGTTCTAGGACCCTGTGGGTCTCTCCAACGAACTCTGCTGTGAGGCTGGGAGTTTCTCCCGCTGGTGGCTGAACCCCCACAGGTGTTTTCAATGAGTGGTTTGAGGCTTTATTTCCCTGCGCTGGAGCTGTGCATTGTGCGGTCTGTCTCGCTCTCTGATTGTTCCTCCTGGTTTATCTGCATGTGAATGTGGGACCACCTGCTCTATCAGCCGCTACTGTAGCCTTGCTGGCCAGTTGCAGCCTTGTGCGCCTCACTCCACAACCTGGCACTGGGTCTGCCAGCCACCACCTTGCTGAGAGTCCTCTCCGCCCCAGCTGCCCTACTCCGCCCCTCCTACCTGTCTGTATTAATGTGTTTTCTTTAACTCCTTGGTTGTCAGACTTCCATACAGTTCAATTTTCTGTCAGTTCTAGTTGTTTGTTGTTTTTAAATATTTTGTTGCCTTTCTTTTGATTGTGCGAGGAGGCACAGTGTGTCTACCTATGCCTCCATCTTGGACAGAAGTCCCTATATTCAGTTTTAATAGACCCAATTCATTGATTTTTCCAAATGTAAAATATAACAAAAACTATCATTTGGCCTAGCATTTCAGCAACAATAGTACAAAAGCAATAGAATATTCATTGATATTTACATAAGGAAGGAAAAAATCTTCTCTCTATGACCTGATGCTTTTATCTTGGAGCTATCTTGTAAATCCATCTAGTAGAATGGAAAATTTCAGAGTTGGTGGTCCAACTCTACTATGTGATCTAAGTCAGACAGACTCTTAAGTATTCCATGCTTTAGATTCTTTACATTAAAAACACCTTCCTACTTAATGGGTTAAATAGGTGTAAATATTAGTGCTTATCCCTGTTTAGGAACTTTACTTCTAGTCATTCACTAAATTTGATGTATTTCTTTTGAATATTTTATAACTCTTCAACAATAGTATTTAACAAAAAATACAGCACAACCCTACAGTTTTGGGGCCTGTGAACATTTCTATTTAGAGATTTATTTAATGAAGGTTTATGTATTATTTAACTAAAACAGGATTTTTCTGGCATTTAGGTCTTTTGTGCATATTCTATATCTCATTAATACAACATTATTAATTAAGAGTAAATATAGGTGCTAAATTATTTTTAGTAGAAATCTAAAAGGAACTAAAATGATTTAATTATTAATTTCATATTAGCAAAATAAATTCAGAGTCGCACGTTTATATTGGTCTCGTGACATTCTCATAGTAGAGCAGGATTCCTCCTGAGAGGATGCTATTCCCTGCAGCAACTTCGAATTCACCTTCTTGTCACAATGAATCACTCCCAAATAAGAATAATTCTTCACTTGGTGCTTAGCTGGCTTGATACTGCTCTGTTCTGAATGAATTATGATCATATATTTAATTAATTACATAAGTCCAATTGTTCTAATATCGCATCACAGCTAACAAGAAGATGCATGTAGGTAAGTGTATTACAACCCCACCTATCTTCCTCTTAGAAATTAAGCATCTCTACAACAAACTACCCAGTATCTCCCAAGTGGAACTTAAATAGTACGTTTATATTATATAATATTATTTTATAGTGTACAAAAATCAAAATAATGTTTCCATAGCTACACTTTCTAAGTATAAATTAGAATATATTTAGCTTCTTTATAGAGGACACAGTAACTAAAGTTTTAGGAAAAAATTGCTTTGGTAATCAAAATAATAAAGTGGATACTTCAGAAAATTGTAGGTGAATTACTTGATGCCAATTTCACTGAAGTTGTAGCTATTTTAAATAGTTTGAGAGGAAGGAGGAGAAGAACCCAGACCCATACTGTGTAGAAAGAAGATTTCTCTTGCTCTAGAATAAAACCCCACAATCCTGTCACATTCAGAAGCTAAGCATGAGGTAATTATATTTTGATAAGAAGCATTCAGAAACCACAGCAACCATCCTCTCACAGGCAATCCCTGGCACTTAGATTCAATGCTCTTGAGCTTGCCCAGTCTGATGTTTGTCCCTTCCTTTTCTCCTAGGGTTGTACTTTCCACCAGTAAATAAAATCATGGTCAGTAGCCATGGAAGAAAAACAATGCTGTATTTAGCAATAGAGGTTCAGGTCAAGTCTCCACTTAACAAAAAGAAGAAAAGAACTGAAACACAGGCCAAAGTCTGAAGTTTCCTAACTGCTTACAGGGGAAAATGCAACAAGAGTAAGTAAAACACTAAACAATTATCTGCTTATGCAAGGAGGCAAGGAGGATAATCTACCAACATTTAATCAATAATGAATGAGATTTATTGACATGGTTTATCCATATTAATTGATGGTATCTCCAAATAGTGACTCCTTCATCTGTATTTCTTTTACTCAGTACACCTAACCAAACAACTGCCTTACCTTTTGAAGAAAAAAAATCAAGTGGAGTCAAAATTTTATGCTAGGTTTACTTTAACCGTGTTTCTGATTATTTATTATTCATATTTTAACATTTATTTATTAAATAACAACCTCTCATATTTGTATCTATAAACATTTTCTATTGTATTTGCCTTTTAAAATTCATGGTCTCAATTTGAATATTTGTAATTGCAAGTAACAGACACTACTTTGACATAAACAAGAGACATTATCGTCATACTACAAAGTCAGGAGGTTATGAAAAGTACCGTAAGACCTCAGATCCTTACATTTTTCGAACCTGCCACGCTGAGCAATTCGGCTTTCTTCCTGGGATGTTTCTGCCCGTGACGAAGGACGGCTGCTCGCGGTGTGACAGTATACAAATCAGTATTTTTATCCGGTATTTCTTTTGATTGGGGAGGACGTTTTTAAACAACTCGCATCCCACACCTCATTGGTTATCTATCAAGCAAGCATTAACTAAAAGAATGTGAGGGCCTTTGGTTTCCAGATCCTCGTGAAAGGAGCTTGGAAGTTGCCATTCCACCCTAGCAGCAAGGGAAAACCTGAATACGCTGAAAATTAAAAACTCTTTGTTGGATCCGTAAGACGGGGGAGGACACAAAAGCATTAGTGAACCATCTAAACTTTATAGAAGACTTTCTAAGGAAAATAGTGGAGGATGTTTGTATTACACAATCCTAAATTAGGATCCCCAAAATGGAAATTTCCATGGGAAGGTTTTATTGGAGCGTGCTATCAAGAACCACACCAGAGGGACAGTGACAGAGAAAAAGAACTTAAATTGTGATGAGTATTAGGTTGCAAAAAAGACCTCAAGCAAGTGGGGCAAGGCTGCCTCTGAAACTGAGATGACCATTTAGAAATGTCTATGCTGGAGCAAGACATCTGTACTCCTGCCTTAAACGGTCATCCTCTACCTCTGCTATGGAATCTTCTACGATGTTGATTGTTCTGGTATCACTTGTGTGTTATGATGTCCTCCAAGAAACAGATAAAAGACAGAATTAGCCCCAGGAGAGACTGGATATGGCATTATCTGTTTGAGGAAAATGGACAAAGGAGTGAAGAGGAGGCAGGGAGAGCTAGCAGGCTGTAATGAAGAGTTAATCCCAGGTAAACAAGAGAGGAAGAAGGAAGACTGAATAGAAGTTTATCAGATGCAGTGCAATTGCAGTAGATTTAACAAGGCTGCCCTGGAGTTCTTGAGTCAAAGTTGCTTATCAGAGAAGTTCTGCACATCTCAGGAATGGATCTGCCTTAGAATCCCTTATATGCCAAATCATTGGCTAGAAAGAGTTTAAGGGAACATGTGCTTAATTTCAGAGCTCAGACAATTAAATCTCCCTGCAGTCGGAGATCTGAGAAGCATATTCTCAAAACCAGCACAGTGAGTTATTAGAGGTGCTGCTACAAAATGAGGACATGGAGATCTGGGCGGCGGGGGAGGGAGTGATTCACTGGGGCACCTCTCCGTGCTTGTAAATAAGCTTTGGCAATAATCATGGGCTGATAACGACAATGTCACTGGAGGCTTAGAAACCTCAAGGAATCAAGATTTGTGTCACTCCACCAGGCAACAGAACTAAAACAACAGAAGTGCTTACTAAGGTAATGGGTCTCTAAACTGGAAATAGAGAAAGGTGTTGAATATCAATTATGCCTTCTCTTTGAAACATGCTTTTATTTCAGGCACAAAGTACAGCCATGATTTTCTCTTTTTATTTTTTTATAGTTGTTAAAGTACAGTTGTCTCCATTTTCCCTCCACCACCACCCCAGCCCCACCCATCCCACCTCCTACCCTGATCGTACCCCCCTTTGGCTTTGTCCATGGGTCCTTTATACAAGTTTCTTAACTACTGTTCATCTGTTTTTTTCCCATTATCCCTGTCTGCCCTCCCCTCTGGTTACTGTTTGTTCTTAATTTCAATGTCTCTGGTTATATTTTGCTTGCTTGTTTGTTTTGTTGATTAGGCTCCACTTAAAAGTGAGATCATATGGTATTTGTCTTTTACCACCTGGCTTATTTCATTTAGCATAATGCTCTCAGTTCCATCCATGCTGTCACAAAGGGTAGGAATTCCTT
>PVKM010017126.1:0-26205 GCA_004027735.1 Carollia perspicillata
GTTAAAGGAGTTCATCATCACCAAGCCCTTATTATATGAAATGTTAAAGGGACTTATCTAAGAAAAAGAAAATAAAAAACATGTATAGTAAAATGATAGCAAACTCACAATTATTAACCACACCTAATATGAAAACAAACTAAGCAAACAACTAGAATAGGAACAGAACCACAGAAATGGAGAACCATATGGAAGGTTAGCAATAGGGGAGTGGGAAGAGGAAACAGGGGGAAAAGGTACAGAGAATAATTAGACAGTAGGTAAGAAATAGACGGGGGAAGGTAAGAACAGTATGGGAAATGTAGAAGCTAAAGAACTTATGACACATGGACATGAACTAAAGAGGGGGAGTGTGGGTGGGAGGGGGTGTGCAGGGTGGAGGAGAATGAAGGGGGGAAAATGGGACAACTGTAATAGCATAATCAATAAAATATATTAAAAAGAAAGAAAGAAGGCAAGAAAGAAAAAAAGAAAGAAACAGGAACTGAATAAATATCAGAAATGGGTGAGGAGAAATAAGAACTGACACCAAAGAGATACAAAGCATAGTAAGAAAATATTATGAACAACTAAATGCCAACAAACTGGACAACCTGGAGGAAACAGATAAATTCCTAGAAACATACAACCTTACAAAACCAAATCAGAAAGATTCAGAGAATCTGAATAGACAGATTACACCTAGTGAAACTTATGTAGTAATCAACAAATTCCCAAGGTACAAAAGCCCCTGAATTGGATGGCTTCATAGGTCAATTTTTCCAAATATTCCAAGAAGATCTAACACCTCTCCTTCTCAAACTATTCCAAAAAATTCAAGAGGGAAGGCTCCCAAATTCATTATAACGAGGCCAGAATTATCAAATTTCAAAACCAGATAAAGATACTACAAAAAAGAAAATTAAAGGCCAATATCCCTGATAAGTATAAATGGTAAATTCCCCAAGATAATATTAGCAAACTGAATATAGCAACACATCAAAAAAAGCATACACCATAATCAAGTGGGATTTATCCTGGGAATGCAAGGTTGATCAACATTCACAAATCAATAAATGTGATTCACCACATTAAAAAAAAAGGATAAAAGCCACATGATCATATAGACAGATGCAGAAAAAGCATTTGATAAAATCCAGCATCCATTTATGATAAAAACTCTCAGCAAAGTGGGAATAGAGGGAACATACCTCAACATAATACAGGCCTTATGTGAATGCCAGCACCACACTCAACGGGCAGAAACTACAAGCGCTCCCCTTAAGACAGGGAACAAGACAGGGATGTGTGTTTTCACCTCTCTCATTCATCACAGTGCTGGAAGTCCTGGCCACAGCAATCAAACAAGACGACGACATAAAAGGCATCCAGGAAAGGAAGTAGTAAAACTGTCATTACTGGCAGATGAAATGGCCTGAACATAGAGAACCCCAAAGATTCCACTAAGAAACTACTAGAACAGATAAATGAAGTCAGCAAAGTAGCAAATCACAAAATTAATATCTAAAAATCATTTGCATTTTTATACCAATAATGAACTAACAGTTGTGGAAATTGAGAAAATAATCCCAATCACAATTGCTTCAAAATGAGTAAAATACCTAGGAATAAACCTAACCATGGATGTAAAAGACCCATACTTGGGGACTTAGAAGACACTGAGGAAAGAAACAGAAGAAGATACAAATAAGTGGTAGCACTTACTTCCACTAGTTCATGGATAAGAAGAATTAACAGCAGTAAAATACCCATACTACCCAAGCAATCTATAGATTCAATGCAATTCCTATTAAGATTCCAACGACATATTTCACAGAACTAGGTCAAATATTTAAAAAAATTATATAGAACCACAAAGGGCCCCACATAGCAAAGTGACCCTGAAAAGGAAGAACAAAGTTGGAGGAATAATGCTATCTAATATGAAACTGTACCATAAGGCCATAGTAATGCAAATAGCATAGTACTGGCATAAAAACAGACACATAGATCAATGGAGCAGAATAAAGTGGCCAGAAATAACCCAAACCTTTATAGTCAGTTAGTATTTAACAGAGGAAGCAAGCACATACAATGAGCTAAAGAAAGTTTATTCAATAAATGGTGTTGGGAAAATTGCTCAGATATGTGCAGGAAAATGAAACTAGACCACCTTCTTACACCACACACTAGAATAAATTCAAAATGGATCAAAGACTTAAATATTAGACCTGAAATCATAAAAATCATAGAAGAAAACATAGGTGGCAAAATCTCAGATATTTCTCGTAGCAATATTTTATCAGACATATCTCCACAGCAAGGGAAACAAAAGAAAAAATAAATAAATGAGACTATATCAAACTACAAAAAGTTCTTACACAGTAAATAAAATCCTCAACAAAATCGAAAGATAACCCACAGAATAGAAGAACACATTTACTAATATATCTAAAAAGGGGTTAATATCCAAAATTTATAAATAACACAAAATGCACCAAAACCCCCAACAATCTAGTTAAAAAAATGGGCAAAGGACCTAAATGGATACTTTTCCAAAGACGACATACAGATGGTTAATAGACAGACATATGAAAAGATGCTCAATGTCACTAATCATCAGAGAAATGCAAATTAAAACCACAATGAGATATTATCTCCCACCTGTCAGAATGGCCATCATCAAACAACAAGTGCTGGTGAGAATGCAGAGAAAGGGGAACGCTTTTGCACTGCTGGTGGGAGTGGAGACTGGTGCAGCCACTGTGGTAATTAGTATGGAGATACCTCAAAAAATTAAAAAGGCATCTGCCTTTTGATCTAGTGATCCCATTTCTGGGAATATATCCGAAGGAACCCAAAACACTAATTAGAAAGAACATAAACACCCCTGTGTTCATTGCAGCATTGTTTACAATCGCCAAGCTATGGAATCAGCCCAAGCTTCAATCAGTACATGAGTGGATAAAACAGCTGTGGGACATCTACAGATTGGAATTCCGCACAGTTATAAAAAAGAAGAAACTTTTATCCTTTGCAACGGTATGGATGGACCTGGAGAACGTTATGCTAAGTGAAATAAATCAGTTAGAGAAAGAGAAATACTGTAAGATCTCACTCATATGTGGAATCTAACGAACAAACTGAACTAATAAGCAAAACATAAGACTCATAGATGGACAGCAGATGATAGCTAGTGGGAGTGGTGGTTAGAGGGTGCAGTGACTGAGCAAAAAGGAAAAGATTCATGGACATGGGCAACAGTGTTGTCACTGCCTGGGGTGGGGAGGTATATAAGGGGACTAAATTGTAATGGAAAAAATACAACAAAAACATTATACCTGAGCCCTGGATGGTGTGGCTCAATGGACTGAGTGCCGGCCTGCGAAGCAAAGGGTCACTGGTTCTATTCCCAGTCAGGGCACATGCCTGGGTTGCAGGCTAGGTCCTCAGCAGGGACACATGAGAGGCAACCACACATTGATGCTTCTCTCCCTCTCTTTCTCCCTCCCTTCCCCTCTCTCTAAAAATAAGTAAATAAAATCTTAAAAAAACAAACAAACATTATATCTGAAATAGTAGAACCCTGTAGGGTATACTGATCATCTAAAATCTCTACTCCAAGCCCCCAAATCTCATCACCCTCCTTATAATAACATCAACCAGACCCAAGGCTATGGTTTTTGTGAATAGCTTTCTTTTTCGGCAATCATTGTTCCTCTGAATTCCTTACTGCACGTTTTAAATTCTATTAATATGAAAGTTTAAGACAACATGTATAAGATCACAAAGAGGAAATAATTACTTGATCAAGAAAAATTTGGAGTTTGTAAGACTCTTTAAGTGATTCTTGAATAAGTGCACTGCTTGCTTTTGTCTGATTCAAAGATTCAATCAAATCCTTATTTTCCAAAATATTTCCTTGAGATGTGGCGAGTGTCTGTAGAAAAATTAACAAAATAATTTTAACATTACTATATACATTAGTCAATTAAGAAAATTCATATTAACTATCATTAACTTAATGATATTTATAAATTACATTATTGTAAAGAATCTCAACATTTTATGTCCAAAAGAATGATACAGGAAATCTTTACACCATATTGTCAAAACAGTGCACATATATTAATTTTATCAATCTAATAAATAAAGTTAAATCATAATTTCCTACTACCTTTTAATGCTTCTTTGAAATTCTGACCATAAACAGGTAATTAATTAGTGAAATAATCCAGTGTAAAGACAGTATTTGTTTTAAAATTGTTTGTCTTAAACATTATTTCCTAAAATCTCATACTCTAATATATCTAGTTTTTTTCTGTTTGAATTTTGATTTTAAGATATATATCAAGCCCTGGCTGGTGTAGCTCAGTGGATTGAGCTCAGGCCTGTGAACCAGAGGATCGCGGTTCAATTCCCAGTCAGGGCACAAGCCTGGGTTGCAGGCCAGGTCCCAGCAGGAGACACACAAGAGGCAACCATACATTGATATTTCTCTCCCTAACCCTTCCCCTTCAAAGATAAATAAATAAAATCTTTAAAAAAAGATATATATCGATAAGTCTTTGACACAACCAAAAGCATGCTGAAGATACTATTAATTTTTAAGAAAACAATAGTTTCTTATATTCATTAAAGAAAGAAATATAATACAAAACATCCTGAATAAATTAATTTTACCTCTAAAAGTGATTCTTCAAGCTTGGCTAACTGTATTTTCTTATCTTCTTCCTGTTGTAAGAGTTTTGTTTTCTGTTCCTCTAAATCAGGTTTTTCATGCTGAATAGTTAAAGCCAAAAGCTTAAATAAAAAATTATGATCATGGTTATTCCAACAATAAAGTTCAAAGAACATAAAACAAAACAAAAACCTCCCACACACTGGCCTTACATTTGGCCAAATACTGTAAGTAATATCATACTACGTATTCCTTTGTTTCTTTTTCATTGAGTATACGAGACACCTTCACAATTATTTATGTGAAGAAATAAACTGATTAATAAATTGTTAAATATTACAGGACAGGTATAAGAAATTGCATTATTTAATATATCAACATGAAATATTTAGTTCCAGAATGAGATTACATATATAAAAATTCTGGAAGCTGGTATTTTTTAATGGTTAAGTATCTGCATAATGAAAAGAGTTATTGTACTTAAACTACAGTATCATCAAAACAACCATGAAATACCACTTCACACCCCCTAGTAGGGCTACAATTAAAAAGACAAATAATAAGTGTTGGCAAGAGTGTGGAGAAAGTGGAACACTCATACACTGATGGTGAGAAAGTAAAACAGCTCAGTCACTTTGCAAAACTTTGTTCTTCAAAATGTTAAGTTACCGTAAGACCTAACATTACACTAAAAAAGTAAGTGAACTATACACTTTGTATGGGTGAATTGTGTGGTATGTGAATTAAATCTTAATAAAGCTGTTTCTAAAAACTGCTCTGTCAAATTCTTAATTTTGAAACTTCTAACTAGGAAATGACACTGGCATATCATAAAATGTATAATTCAAAAGCTGCTATATAAGCATCTTTTCTTAGTTTTTGTTAAAGATCTAAATAGCCACTTTCAACAATTACTGTGGAGAGCTTTTAGAAAAAAGAAGAAATTTTGGCCCTGGCTGAGTGAATCAGTTGGGTGGTAGATAATCCCATACACTAAAATGTTACTAGTTAAATGATCTGGGCACATGCAGAAGGCAACTGATTGATGTCTCTTGCACTGATGTTTCCCTCTCTTTCTCTTTTCTCTTTTTTCTCCTTCTCCTTTCCTTTGCCCTTCCCCTTCTCCTTCTTCCTCCTTCCTCTCTTTTTCTCTCTCCCACTCTGTCCCACTCTGGCACATTTCTCTCTCTCTCTCTTTACCCTCCCCCCTTACTATCTCTGTAAAATCAATAAATATATCTTCACGTGAGGATTAAAAAAAGAGAAGCAATTTGTCAATTAATTCTGCCACATTTTGAATAATTTTTCCATTCTTTTATTCATAAGAAATATTAAGTCAAAAGATAATGTTCATAAAAACATGTGGTGAGCTATATATGATAAGAAAAATATTTTAAAAGGATGTTTTTAAAATTACAATAAAGTAAAAGTTGTGGCAAATGCACATACTATCATATAAATCAAAAGAGTTAAAATCTATTGTAAGATGAATAAAAATACAAGATGATACTCAAAAAGTCAACAGGTATACCTTTAAAGAAAAAATGAGAAAGTATGTAAGCAAATGTCTAGACATTAAAATTTATTTTGAAATTCATGTGGTAATAAACTATAAACAGATAAAGGAAATTCAAACATGCATATGATCTGGAGGAAAAAATAAACTTGAATAGGAATCAAAGATCCTCAACTAGTTTAATATGTCAATTAAATGAAATTTTCTCATTTAAATTTCATTTTTAAAATTAAAAAAATAAAGTACCTGTTCTGAACCTCTATGATCCTTCCAGTTCTGATATTCTACCATATATGACCAAAAAAAGACTTAAAGTTATACTGAAAGAATCAGCAATTTACCGTTAGCAACAAATGTACAAGTCAACCACAAATGATAGATGAAATAAACCCATATGACTTATGCTAACTTTAAAGTATATTTTCAAAAGATTAAATGCTAATAAGTTTAACAAAACAGTTTCCCACTCAAAATATCTAAAGGGTATATAAAACTAAAAAATAGTTCTAAGGTAAATAATGATAAATGTATACCTGTCCACGTAACCCACTTCTTGTTGTAGTAAAATTAACCTCAGTAACGATGGAAGCTGCATCCGGTGGAATAAAGGGATTCGGGTTTCTCGTTGACAGAAAAAGGCGAAATTCTTCATTGTAGTCAATCATTTTTTCACCTATTTGTACCACATAGCGTGGTCCTATTTTTTTAAAATGACACAATTAGTTGGCCCAAATATTCTCTATTTGCTACACGACATTAGCAATATAATCTTCTGGTATTTTAAAATATAGTTTATATTATAGGCTTTTCAATAGAGTCCAAAAGATAGCAACAGTAAGGCCATTCAAGATATTAACCAGCATGCTTTATGGACTGGCACTTAGGCAAGCAATTGTAAGCGATACTCATCGAGATGACCCCGGGACACTGGAGCATCAGAAGAGTACCTGTGCTGACATTCAATACAGTTTTAATGTTGACTCTGTCTTATATTCCAAATCTTTCTAAAATAATACAATAAATTACAGATTACAAAAAAATAAAAACCCACTTATATATTATTCTGTATTTCTAAATCCATCAGTTAAAAAGTGTTTCTTACACTAGTAGTAAAGATGTGACTCTAGGAGACAGATTTAACTGACAAAAACCTAGGATTATTGACATGTGAGTAATTACAAAGTTACCATTAATCAATCAAAAAGGGATTTATTCAGACCACCATACACAGGTTAATTTATGGCAAGAAGTTAAAGTAAGAAAAATAAAGTTCTGCCTTATAAAGGAATATATTCTAAAATAAAAAACAACGATATTCACTGTAAAACATATTGAGAGAAATTATCAACGATTATA
Source organism: Carollia perspicillata (assembly GCA_004027735.1). Classification (NCBI taxonomy): domain Eukaryota; kingdom Metazoa; phylum Chordata; class Mammalia; order Chiroptera; family Phyllostomidae; genus Carollia; species Carollia perspicillata. The sequence goes on from PVKM010017126.1 coordinate 7,533, forward strand.
TCCATAACTTATGATATTTTAAACTAACAACAAATAATTGATTTTTAAATATAAAATTCATACCATCAAAGATTATTTTCAAAGGCTATGAAAAACACTGTAAGGAATTTTTCAGAACAGCAGAATGAATTTTAAAATTTTACTTAAAAACTTTGTTAATGTGAAAACAGTTTAAAAAGCACTTTGTGATAAAGGAAATACTAATGCCCCAGAAAATAAAATCAAAATAGTATTGAACTTCTATCATTATCAAAGAAATACAAATTTTAAAGCCCAATGTAATACCTTTACAATTACTGGTATGATTCAAGAAACCTTATCCAACATAAAGGCAAAGAAAATCACCCCTCACAACATCTAAGTCAAAACATTAAAACGACAAAGAAACATTTTACAGCATCAGAGAAAACTGACACATCGCCCACAAAGAAGCAACAACAAAACAAGGTTAGTTCTCAACAGTAATGACATAAGTAAGGACATCAGCATGACATAATGAAGAGGATGGAATGAAAACTCTAAAGCACTAGAGAAAATAATTATTAACCCAGAATTCATGACGAAGAAAAATTCTTCAAAAATGAAAGAAAAAAAAGTTTGTGTCCACTGGCTCTTCACTAAATGAAATATTAAAGTAAATCATTCTGACGAAAAAAAAGGATAATTCAGGTGGAAATGAGAAGATAGACAGAAGAAATGCTGAGAGCATTTAAGGACACTAGAAAGGGTAAATATGTGTAAATATAGATTTTAAAACCAATTGTTATGTGGAGCATGATAATATATCACAACAAAAATGCAAAGGCAGGCAGAGGGTATGTGGAGTTAAAGTGCAGTCCTTGGAGAAGTGGCAAAGTATGTATTTGTATTAAAATAATAAGTCAAAGATGTGTATTGTTATACGTAGAGTGAACATTAAGAAATCATAAAAATTGATCCAAAAAATCAAGTTTATTTAAAAACTATATCTGTTATTGCATGAATTGGTCAACTGTATTAAATTATATATATTATATATGTATATGTATGTGTGTATATATATTTTATATATAATAATAATAATAAAGACTGCACGGTAAATAAAAATGTTAAACCAAATGATATATCACCATTGACAGGCATGCTTTATAAGACAACCAAAAATTTGAAAGTAAAGGCTTGGAAAAGAATTACCATGCACTCACTAGCTCCCAGAACTGCTTGAAATAATTCTAACATCACATTCAAAAACTTCAGAAATTTCTAGAAATAAATAAGGACATTTAATAATGCTAATAGGAAATAAGAGAACAAAAAGATACCACATTTTCCAAATATGTGTGCATTTAAAAACATAGCTCCAAAACATTTAACTCAAAAATCGACAGAACTAAAAGCAAATGAACAAATTAAAAATCATACAGACATTAAGACAGTCTCTCAATACACAAAACAAAACAAAGCAAAACAAAACAAAACAGTAAAGACATGGAAGATAACAATACAATTAACAAATGAATTAACTGACTTTAGAGAAAATTAAAATAACCATTAGCGAGAGTTCCAGCCAAGATGGAGGCATAGGTAGACACACTGTGCCTTCTCCCAAAACCAAAAGAAGGATGACAACAATTTAAAAACCAAAAACAACCACAGCTGAAAGAAAATCAAACTATATGGAAGTCCGACAACCAAGGAGTTAAAGAAACATTCATCCAGACCAGTAGGAGGGGCTGAGACAGGCAGCGAGGTGGGGAGGACTCGCAGCAAGGGGGCAGATTGTGGAGCGGGGCAGGCAAGGCTGCAGCTGGCTGGCAAGGCAGCAGCTGGCAGGCCCAGAGAGGCAGCAGATGGTGGAGTGGGCAGTCCCACATTCACATGCAGGGAGAAACAATTGAGGAGCAAAACAGACCTCGCAATCAAGGGCTACAGTGCGGGGAAATAAAGCCTCAAACCTCTGATGGAAAACACCTATGGGGGTTGAGAAGCCAGCTGGAGAAACTACCAGCCTCACAGGAGAGTTCATTGGAGAGACCCACAGGCTCCTAGAACATACACAAGCCAACCCACCCAGGAATCAGCACCAGAAGGGCCCCATTTGCTTGTGGGTAGCGGAGGAAGTGAATGAAATCTGGCAGAGAGTGGAGCAAGTGCTACTGTTCTCTCTCAGACCCCTTTACCATATACAGCATCACAACCCAACGACTGGGTTACCCCTCCTGGGTGAATACTTAAGGCTCTGCCCCTTACTATATAACAGGTGTGCCAAGACCAAAAAAAAAAAAAGGCCCAAATGAAATAATAGATCAAAGCTCCAGAAAAAATACAACTAAGTGATGAAGAGATAGCCAACCTATCAGACGCACAGTTCAAAACACTGGTAATCAGGATGTTCACAGAATTGGTTGAATTCAGTTGCAAATTAGATGAAAAAATGAAGGCTATGCTAAGTGAAATAAAGGAAAATGTACAGTGAACCAATACTGGTGGGAAGGAAAATAGGACTCAAATCAATGGTGTGGACCAGAAGGGAGAAAGAAATACCCAGCCAGAAAAGAATGAAGAAACAAGAATTCAAAAAAATTGGGAAAGCCATAGGAACCTCCAGGACATCTTTAAACATTCCAACATCTGAATTATAGGGGTATGAGAAGGAGAAGAGGATGAGCAACAAACTGAAAACTTATTTGAACAAATAATGAAGGAAAACTTCCCCAATCTGGCAAAAAAAAATTTTTTTTTCCAGGAAGTCCAGGAAGCTCAGAGAGTCCCAAAGAAGTTGGACTCAAGAAGGAACACACCAAGGCACATCATTTTTATATTAGCCAAGATAAAAAATAAAAAGAGAATCCTAGAAGAAGCAAGAGAAAAGAAGACAGTTACCTATAAAGGAGTGCCCATAAGACTGTCAGCTGATTTCTCAAAACAGACCTTGCAGGCAAGAAGGGGCTGGAAAGAAGTATTCCAAGTCATGAAAGGCAAGGACCTACGTCCAAGACTGCTCTATCCAGCAAAGCTTTCATTTAGAATGGAAGGGCAGATAAAGTGCTTCTCAGATAAGGTCAAGTTAAAGGAGTTCATCATCACCAAGCCCTTATTATATGAAATGTTAAAGGGATTTATCTGAGAAAAAAAAAGAAGGAAGGAAGCCCTGGCTGGTGTAGCTCAGTGGATTGAGCTTGGGCTGCGAACCCAAGAGTCACCAGTTAGATTGCCAGTCAGGGCACATGCCTGGGTTGCAGGCCAGGTCCCCAGTGGGGGCCTTGTAAGAGGCAACCAAACATTGATGTTTCTCTCCCTCTCTTTCTCTCTCCCTTCCCCTCTCTTTAAATAAATAAATAAAATCTTTTAAAAAATATGAACGGTAAAATGACAGCAAATTCAGTTATTAACAACCACACCTAAACCAAAAACAAAAGCAAACTAAGCAAAGAACTGAAACAGGAACAGAACCACAGAAATGGAGATCACATGCAGGGTTATCAATAGGGGAGTGGGAGGTGGAAAGAGGGGGGAAGGTACAGAGAATAAGTAGCATAAATTGTATGTAGAAAATAGACAGGGGGAGGGTAAGAATAGTACAAGAAATGTAGAAGCCAGAGAACTTGTATGTATGACCCATGGACATTAACTAAAGGGGGCAATGTGAGTGGGAGTGGGTGTGCAGGGCAGAGGGGAGCCAAGGGGGGAAAATGGGACAACTGCAATAGCATAGTCAATAAGATGTATTTTAAAAATCTAAAACAAATTAAATAACCATTAACAAAATTCACATAATTTTCAACTGTATATGGGACATATATGAAAATTAACCAATATCAGATCATAAAGACAGCTTCAGCAGAATTCAAAAAACCTGAACATATAACAGTAAGTTCTCTGACCACAATGGAATTAAGCTAAAAATCAATTACAAACAAAGGTAATTAGAAAACCTCCAACTTCTTGGGAATTGACACCAAAAAATATACTAAGTAATACATAAATCAAAGCAGAAATCAAAACTTGTGGTATAAAGCTAAAGAAAAACTTAGAGGGAAATTTATAAACATAAATACATACATTAAGAAAAAGAAAAAAACTAAGTATCACTATTTTTTGAATACCAAAATTTCTAATTTCCATTTTAAGAATATTAAAAAAAAAGATAACCAAAGATAATCCAAGTAAAATAATAGGAATGAAATAATAAAGAGTAAAAATCAGTTTAAAAATACAGTAGAGTCAGAGGAATGTAATGTGCAGCATGGGCAATAGAAGTCAATGATATAGTTATATCTTTGTACAATGATGAAAGGTCAATAAACTTATCATGATCACTTTGTAAAGTATACAGATGTCAAATGACTGTTGTCCACCTGAAACTAATGCATGTATGTCAACTACAATTTTAAAGTTATATGACTATGCTATTTCAAATATAGTAAACAATTATATCTTTTTCATGATTGTTAATAAAGTGTTCTATTAAATTAAAATGAGATATATATATAAAAATAATATAACTGAGAAAAATCAACAAAGTTAAAAGTTAGTATTAAAAAGATTAATAAAATTCATAAACCCTTATCAAGACTGCTGAGTGAAGAATGACTAGATTAACAACTGAAGGAGTCAGCCACAGATGATACATCCCCGGTAATCTTGAAAAGGCTGCCTAAGGCAAGACTGGGACAAACCTGATAACACCAGAGGTGGATCCAGAAAGAAAAAACAGTGGTAATATATAGATGCTACCAAGTCAAAATCTACCATGGTCTCCATGATTTGCAATATTTTCTTCCCTGTGTAGTTCTTTAACATTAATTTCTTGTCCTTCATGTTTGTGCATATTAGGCCCTAGATCTTATTATAGTTTATTATAATTCTCATATTTTGCTTCTCCCTCCTCTTACTCCATTTTACCTTGTTTCCTCTTATTATTTTCATTGTAAATTTTGTTTTCTCTCTTGCTACAACTTGTTTCCATTCTGCACCTTACTATTTCTCCCCAATATAGCTTCTCAAAAACAATTTTCCCGTCAATGGTCATCTCACATTCTTTTTCTTGCTCTTAAAACACCTGTGTTCTGTCACCACCTTCAGCAATCTTCACTCATTGGTTGTGGATAAGGCCATCGTCCTTGCACTTTTTCAATTTTATTGAAGATTTCTAGATCTTCACTATTATTGTATTTCAAATCTCAAATTTTACTGTTCCCCTCTCCTACCTCATTCTACCTTCATCCAGCCTGTTCTTTTTTTTGTCTCAAATTTAACTTTTACTTGTCTTAGCCTGTTTTTTTCTTTTCTATATATTTTGTCTTTCATTCTGCCTTTTCTTTTTTTCATCTCAAATTTTAATTTTTTCCCTTTCTTAGCCTGGATTTTGTTCCTCACTCTTAGTATACCCTCTTCATCTATCATCTCAAAATCACTTCCCTTTCCTCTACACATCTCTCAAGCTTTCCTTTGTTACCTCTTCCTCCCATCCCACCTATACTAAATTTGGCTTTCTTGTTGTTGATAGTGCTGAAGTGGATCCTTTCTCAAATTTGTTTCCTATTTTTCTATTATTTATTTGCTTTCTTTTTTATTTTTTCCCTCTCATGTTATTTTTACTGATTTGAACTTAACACTACATGTTTACCTTCTCTTACTCCATTCCACATTTTTCATTCCCTTTTTTATTTTCAATGTAAATTTTACTTTCTCTCTTCACATTGCACCAATACCCTACTCTTATTAGTGTGCCTCCCTTTACCCTCTCAAAGTCATTTTTCTTTCAGTTACTCATCTCCAAGTCTCTTCTGTTTTCTTATAATAGTCTTAATCTCTTTATGCCCTTAATACTGGTTCATTTGCTGTTGACATGGGATTGCAGGTGGGAGTGATTTTCTTGGTGTGTGTTTGTTTCCTGGGCTGTGTGGTTTTGTTCTGACAGCACCTGCCCAACAGCATACAACATGTGGGGGAAGAGACCCTTACCCAGCTGGAGAGAAAGATCCACCAAAGAAAGACCCAACAGAAACTGAAACCCAATTACAACCAGAGAGCCAACACAAACACCATGAAGGGCTTCCCAAGAGCATCAAGATGAGCAGATCAAGGAGACTGCACCACTGAATCCCACAGGTCTCTTACCATCGGAGTTCAAAACATAAAGAGAGGGAGTCAAAGCAGATCAATTTAAGAAGCAGAAACAAACAAGAGTCTCCCCCAAAACAGGCAAAGAAAAAAACCCAATTAAAAGGGAAGGAGGAATCCCTAGCAAGAATGCTAAATGAAACAAAGGCAAGTAAACTATCAGACACTGAGTTCAAAACAATGGTTACAAGGAAGCTCAAGGAGCTCAGCGAGAATTACAAAGAACTACAGGGAGGTTACCAGGAACTCACTGTGAACTACAGCAGCATGAAAAAGGGCATACAAACTATCAATAAGAGCCAGGAAGAAATGAGGAATACAATTTCTGAACAGAAGAACACTACACAAGGAATTTAAAAAGCAGGCTAGATGAAGCAGAGGATCAAATCAGCATGCTGGAGGACAAGGCAGACAAAACTTCCCAGAGAGGGCAAGGCAAGGAAAAAAGACTCAAAACGAGGAAGAGGGGTTAAGGGGGATGCAGGACACGAAACATACCAGTATTGTACAATAGGGATACAAGAAGGAGAAGAAGCAAGGGACAGAAAACCTGGTTGAAAAAGTAATGACAGGAAACTTCCCTAATTCGATGAGCAAAAATGTCACATAAGTCCAGGAAGAACAGAGGGTCCAAAATTGAAACGAACCCAAAGAGGCCCATTCTAAAACACATCATAATAAAAATGGGAAAATTCAAAGACAAAGACAGAATCCTTGAGTCAGTAAGGGAGGAACACAAGAAGTAACAGACAAGGGAGCCCCAATAAGGCTAGCAGCCGACTTCTCAATGGAAACACCACAATTCAGAAGGGAATGGCAAGGAATATGCCAAGTAATGAAAAGCAAAGGCCTGCAACCAAGACTACTCTACCCAGTGAGGCTCGCAATTACAATGAAGGCAAAATAAGGAGTTTCCCAAACTAAAGAAGTCTCAAAGAATACACCTCCATCAACCAGCATCGCAAGACATGTTAATGGGACTGCTTTAAGATTAAAAAAAAGAGGGAGAGAGCTACACAAGTACAAAGGGAGGAAATGGCAATGAATAAGTACCTATCAATAATAACCTTAAATTTAAAAGGATTAGATGCTCCAATCAAAAGACATAGGGTAGCTGAATGGGTAAGAGAACATGACCCACATACATACTGCCTACAAGAGACCCACCTAAGAACAAAAGACCTGCACAGACTGAAAGTGAAGGATTGGGAGAAAATATAACAAGCATAATACACAGGACGGAAAAAGCCAAGGTTGCAATACTTATCAGACAAAATAGATTTCAAAACAAAGGCCATAAAAAAAGACACAGAAGGACACTTCATAATACGCAAGGGGAGAATCCATCAAGAAAACATAAATATTGTAAACATATATGCACCCAACATAGGAGCACCCAAATATATAAGGAAAATCTTGGAGGACTCCAAGAAAGATACAGACGGGAACACAATTATTGTAGGGGATTTTAACACCCCACTGACAATAATCAATAGATCTTCCAAACAAAGAACCAACAAGAATAATGTGCCACTGAAAGACAAACTAGATAAAATGGACTTTATCGATACACAGAGAACCTTTCACTTCAAAGAAGCAAAATACATATTCTTTTCAAATGCACATGGAATATTTTCAAAGATAGACCATATAATAGGACAAAGTACAATCCTGAACAAATTCAAGAAAACTGAAATCATATCAAACATTTTCTCCAACCACAAGGGACTGAAACTAGAAACCAACATCAAGGAAAAAACTTAAAAACATTAAAATTCATGGAGACTGAACAGTATGCTATTAAACAATGAATGGATTAATAATGAGATCAAGGAAGAAATCAAAGAGTTTCTAGAAGCAAATGAAAATGAACACACAACAGCCCAAAACCTATGGGACACAGTGAAGGCAGTCGTGAGAGGGAAGTTCATTAGCAATACAGACCTACCTAGAAAAGACAGAAAAATTTTAAACAAACAACCTAACTCTACATCTACAAGAACTGGAGGAACAACAACAAACAAAGCCCAGAGTAGAAGGAAGGAAATAATCAAGATCAGAGCAGAATTAAATGACATAGAGACTAAAAGAACAATTCAAAGGATCAGTAAATACAGGACCTGGATTTTTGAAAAGATAAACAAAATTGAAAAACCTTTAACCAGACTCATGAAGAAAAAAAGAGAGAGGACCCAAACAAACACAATCAGAAATGAAAGAGGAAAAATTGCAACTGATACCACAGAAATACAAAGGATTAAAAGAAATTACTATGTGCCAAGAAATTTGAAAACCTGGATGAAGTGAACAAATTTCTAGAAACACATAATCTTCCAAAATTGAATCAAGGAGCAGAAAGCCTGAACAGACCAATAACAGCTAGTGAAATCAAAGCAGTAATCAAAATACTCCCAGCACACAAAAGCGCTGGGCCAGAAGGTTTCACAGAATTCTACAAACCACTTAAGGAAGAGCTAACCCCTATCATTCACAGACTACTACTCCAAAAAAATCCAAGATGAGGGAAAACTTCCAAACTCTTTTTATGAGGCCAGCATCATCCTAATCCCAAGGTAGGTAAAGATATGACAAAGAAAGAAAACTACAGGCCAATATCATGATGAACTTAGATGCTAAAATCCTCAACAAAATATTGGCATTCCAGATGCAGAAATACATTAAGGTCATACACCAAGATCAAGTGGAATCCACCCCAGGGATGAAAAAAATGGTACAATATTCACAAATCAATAAATGTAATACATCACATAATCAAAACAAAAGACCAAAAATCACATGATCATATCAATAGATACAGAAAAAGCATCTGATAAGGTACAGTACCCTTTCCTGATAAAAACATTCAGCAAAGTGGGAATAGAGGGAGCATTCTTCAACATAATAAAGGCTGTATATGAAAAACCTACAGCCAACATCATACTCAATAGGCAAAAACTAAAAGCTTTCCCCCTAAGATCATGAAAAAGACAAGGATGTCTGCTTTCACCACTTCTTTTCAATATAATATTGAAAGTTCTAGCCACAGTGATCAGACAAAAAAAAAAAAAAAAAGAAGCAAAAGGCATCCAAATTGAAAAGGAGGAAGTAAAACTGTCATTGTTTGCAGAAGACATAATAGTTAGTGTATGTAGAAAACCCTATAGACTCCATCAAAAAAATTACTTGACCTAATGAGTAAATTTGGCAGAATAGTGTGATACAAATTCAATATTCAGAAATCAAAGGCATTTTTGCACACCAACAGTGAAATATTAGAAACAGAAATTAGGGGGAAAACCCATATACTATAGCAACAAGAATAATAAAGTACCTAGGAATAAACCTAACCAAGGAGGTAAAAGACTTGTACTCAGAAAACTACACAATACTGAAGAAGAAATTAAGGAAGACACAAACAAATGGAAACATATACTGTGTTCATCTATTGGAAGAATTAACATCATCAAAATGTCCATACTATCCAAAGCAATTTACAGATTCAATGCTATTCCTATTAAAATACCAATGAATTATTTCATATATATAGAACAAATATTCCAAAAATTTATATGGAACCATAAATGACCCAAAATAGCCTCAGCAATTCTGGAAAGGAGAACCAAGTAGGCAGGATCACAATACCTGATATCACACTACATTACAAGGCCACTGTAATCAAAATGGTCTGGTATTGGCAAAGAACAGACACATAGATCAATGGAACAGAATAGTGAGTCCAGAAATAAGCCCAAGTCTCTATGGTCAATTAATATTCAACAAAAGGGGCAGGAGCATAAAATGGAGTAAAAATATCCTCTGCAACACATGGTGCTGGGAGATCTGGACATGCAAAAAAAATGAAGCCCTGGCTGGTGTAGCTCAGTGGATTGAGTGCGGGCCTGCGAACCAAACAAAAAAATGAAACTCGATCACCAACTTACACTCTACACAAAAATAAACTCATGATGGATAAAAGACTTAAAAGTAAGATGTGACAGCATAAAAGTCCTAGAGGAGAACATAGGCAGGGAAACTTCAAATATTCCATGCAACAATATTTTCACTGATATGTCCCCTAGAGCAAGGGATATAAAGGAAAAAATAAACAAATGGGACTACATCAAATTAAAGAGCTTCTACATGGCTAAAAAAAAATCAGAAAAATAAAAAGGGAACCAGCCATATGAGAAAATATACTTGTCAATGATACCTCAGACAAGGATTTTATCTCCAAAATATATAAAGAACTCACAGGACTCCACATGAGGAAGACAAAACAATCCAATTAAAAAATAGGCAAAGGACCTAGACAGGTACTTCTCCAAGAAGTACATACAGGGGGCCCGTAGATATATGAAAGGATGCACAATATCACTAACCATCAGAAAGATGCAAATTAAAACCACAAGGAGATACCACTTCACAATGGTCAGAATGGCCGCCATAAACAAATCAACAAACAAATGCTGAAGAGGATGTGGGGAAAAAGAGAACCCTGGTACACTGTTGGTGGGAATGTAGTCTGGTGTAGCCACTGTGAAAAACCATTTGGAATTTCCTCAGAAAACTAAAGATGGAACTGCCTTTTGGTCCAGTGATGCCACTGGTGGGATTATACACTAAGAATCCTGAAACACCAATTCAAAAGAACCTATGCACCTCAATGTTCATAATAGCCAAGTGCTGGAAACAGCCTAAGTGCCCATCAGTAAATGAGTGGATCAAAAAACTATAGTACATTTACATAATGGAATACTATGCGGAAGGAAGGAAGGAAGGAAGGAAGGAAGGAAGGGAGGAAGGAAGGGAGGAAGGAAGGGAGGAAGGAAGGGAGGAAAGAAAGAAAGAAAAGAAAAGAAAAGAAAGAAAGAAAGAGAAAGAAAGAGAAAGAAAGAAAGGAAAGAAAGAGAAAGAAAGAAAGAGAAAGAAAAAGGAAGGAAGGAAGGAAGGAAGGAAGGAAGGAAGGAAGGAAGGAAGGAAGGAAGGAAGGAAGGAAGGAAGGAAGGAAGGAAGGAAGGAAGGAAGGAAGGAAAGAAAGAAAGAAAGAAAGAAAGAAAGAAAGAAAGAAAGAAAGAAAGAAAGAAAGAAAGAAAGAAAAGAACTACCTACCCCTCATGGTATCATGGATGGAACTGGAGAATATTATGCTAAATGAAATAAGCCAGGCCATGATAGACAAATACCATATGATCACACCTATAAATGGAACCTAATCAATGAAACAAACAAGTGAGCAAAATAAAACCAGAGACATGGAAATAAAGAACACACTGACAGTGACCAGAGGGAAGGGGAGAGGGGGATAACAGGGATATGAAGGGAAGAGCCATGTAAGGAACATGTATAAAGTACCCATGGATGGGGACATTAGGGGGTGGACTGAATGTGGGAGAGGGGGTATAGACGGGGGAGGAGAGAGTAATAGAGGGGAAAGGGGGACAACTGTAACTGAACAATTAAAAAAATTAAAAAAAAAAAAAGAACAGACTGAGACCATACTGAACTTAGGAAGGTAATTTCAGGATACAAAGGCAAAAGTCCCATTACTGGAGTTCTATCCACAACATTATCAACCACTGCCAGGCAAACATACTGATTTGTGGGGTAACAGGTGATCGACGAACAGTGCACGCTTTGTTATTTCTTTGTTTTGCCCCATTTTCTCCAATGTTCTATTTAAACCTGTAGCACTACCAATGTGTGCGGTAAAAGTATGTGTATGTATACATGTATAAGTACACACATGTCTTCATATGTATGTGTATATGCTTCATAGACACTTTGCATGACATATATATGAAGTTATGTGTATGCACTTTGCATAACTCACTTTTCATTACTTTCTACTCAACAATGTCTGGGTTAGGTACCTGGGCAGAAAAGAGGGTAACGAAGCAGCTGCAGCCAGGAGACTGCTAATGTTGGTGAGGCCGGCTTGCAAAATAGGCCCATAACCAGAATCTGAGAACTTGGATCTTGGGAGTGTTCTCAAGAATCCCAGGAGTGCCTCACTGTGCTTAAACTGTTTGTGTAAGAAATATGGTTTATGATGAACATCTGCTTCCCTTTGGGAAGTCTGCAATTTTGCTATATGCCAGGAAGAGTGCTTCCAGTAAAAACTCTGGGCACTGCGTCTAACCAGCCTCCAGTGAAAACTCTGGGCACTGCGTCTAACCAGCCTCCAGTGAAAACTCTGGGCACTGAGTCTCTCACAGGTTTCCTTGGTAGACAATATCTCACAACTCAAGTCTGTCTGTTGGAGTCACACAGGAGGTGCTGGGGAAATTAAGCACATCCTATGTGACTCCAATGGGAAGATTCTTGGAAGCCTGCACATGGTTTCTTGACTCCTCACTTCATACAATGTGTCTTTTCTCTTTTCTGACTTTGCTTCGTATCCTTTCCCTGCAATAAACATTAGCTACAATACAACTATGTGAGGTCCTGTGAGTCTTCCTAATAAAACACTGGACCTGGGAGGTCTTGGAGATCCCCAACGCAGTGACTCTTCAAATAAAGGCATTTTAAGAATTCGTTTACTTTCTGTTACTATTGGATTATGACATTACCATCACCTCTCAAAAAAGTTTCTAATATTTCCTCAGAGTCAGTGGCAAGACAAAATAAAGTCAGTTGGTTATTTAGTTGCTTATTTTGAAAATTTTAAGAATAGTTACTGTATGGAAACCATCATATATTTACCTTGAGCAATCAGATCGCGTCTCAGTAATGGATAAAGAACGGGTTCTACACCATCCATCTCTTGTATAATAAGGGTTTTCCCAAAACGTACTGCCAACTCAAGAGCTGTGATAAAGTTACCATCCTAAGAGAATAGAAGTATATATTAATTCCTTTATTTCCTAAAGATTTATAAAAATCCTTACAAATAATGAATAAAAATATTAACAGGAATGCTATGAATATTTTGAAATTTAATATCCATGTCAACAATTCAAATTATTTATGATTGCTTTTCTCATTTTAAGTACTTGGCAATGAGTCATTTTTCATAAATGAAATTTACAATTTCATAAATAATTCAAATAGAGATATAAGGAAAACAAGGATTTTTACATTAACAATAAAAAAGCTTTTTTCGATCTTCCATTATAGTTTCAAAATGATGTAGAAACAGTTTTTCAAATTCTATAGTCAATAAGTTACTCATCCAACTCCTAGTAACAGCTACTTTGACCCTGGCTGGGTAGCTCAGTTGGTTTGAGTGTCATGCCATACACCAAAAGGCTGCGGGTTTGGTTCCAGATTGGGGCACATACGGGAGGCAACTGATTGATGTTTTTCTCTCATATCAGTGTTCTCTCTCTCTTCTCTCTCTCCCTTTCTCTCTAAAAATTGGTGAGCATAGCCTCAGGTGAGGATTGAAAAATAAAAAGAACTACTTTGGTTATGTTCAAAATCAAACATCTGATGGAAGAAAAAAGGCAAGATGATAAATTCTAGTAAACTTTTCTTTGCGTAGTAGGCCTAAACATAGTGAAAAGAACCTTTAGACAAAATTCTGTAACCAGGTAAGAATTCTGAGGCTTTCTGGCTAGGAAAAGAGTAGTTTTGAGTGTCACTTCAGGCCTCCAACTGTGGTTAAAATAAATTAAATATCTGAATGAATAATTATTAAGATCTCCTACTGCAAGTCATAAGTGAGATCAAAGTGTTACATATATTATCTAATTTACAGTTATTCTTAACACAAATGAGGTAGATATCCCTATATGATAAATGAAGTATACTTTAAAGAGGTAATTTTTCAATCCCTGAAGAATATCTATGAAAATTAATCATATACTATGCCTTCCTCAAAAAGGAAAAAAAAACTGGCCAGAAATAACTTCTTTTACAAGATAAATATGATCATGAGAAGTCACAACCCAAAAGAATATGATTAAATTTCAGTGACAATATGTCAAATATTAGGACACATCAAAGACATCCTTGGTGAGATACAGGGACAGGAAATTATAAGAGACATTGAAACTACAAGTATGTTAAAGGTCCAGCTCTCCAAGCTAAATTAGTAACTCTTCTTTCTGCAAGATCTTATACTTGTGACTTTAATCATCATTTAGTGTAAATGCTTGTTATCTTGATTGTCATTTCCATGAGGGGAGAACTGTGACTACTTCACTCACCGTTAAATTCTAAGGGCTTAGATCAATGCCCTGCACTTAAAAGGAGTCAATCAAATAGTCTTTTTAAAATTGATTTGGAGGGGGAAACATAGATTATTGTTCCATGTATTTATGTAGTCATTGGTTGATTCTCGTATGTGCCCTGACTGGAGATGCAATCCGCAACCTTGGCATAATTGGAACAATGCTCTAGCCATGTGAGCTACCCAGCCGGGGCTCAAACAAATACTCTTATTCTTTTTTACACGTTCGAAAACTGAAGCTAAGAGAGTTACATTTCTTTCTCCAGATCCCAGACCAGGTAAGTTATAGGACTAAGCTTTGAATCTATATTTTCCGATTGCAGACCCAGAGTTCTTTTCACCATATGATGCCATTACTAGTTGGTAACTAAATTAGAAGTAATACACACCTGCTGGTTAATAACTTCCAAACGCGAGTCTTTCAAATGTGTTTTTAACCATTCTGTAGCTTGAGAAGAAGGGTCTATAAGAAATGGGCATACTCGACTCTAGGTCAAAGAAAATTATAAGTTTTTAATAAATGGAAATAATTCCATAAACATTATGAATCAATTACTGAGTTAGTTTTTCTCTTAAGCTTGGGGAATATAAATATGCAACTATGAAGAAAAATTAAAGGCACAGATTTTTAGCTGCACCAGAGGCTATGTTAATAAATTTTAGAGTGATAAGTAATTCATATTAGATAATTAAATCTACCACAATAAAATAAGTATACTCCCATATGCTAAACAGTGACAGACAATGGGAATTAACAATATAGTAAGCAAGAGTTCTAGAAACAATCAAGTTATTGCCTAACTTTATATATACTTTGGTTGAATAAAACATAAAGACTTTAAAAAGAGGAGTATAACTGAATGAAACATAAAGGCCTTAAAAGAGAAGTATGAACTAATCACAAAAGTATTACTAAAATAGTTGTCAATATAATTGCTTATATTTAAAACATTAATTCTTATAAAGCAGTACATAATATTACAAAAGAAGTATCCTAGAAGAAAAAAATTACATAGGTAATAATTTAAGATCTAATGAACTAGGAACTAAATACATTACAGAATACCCTTCACTAATTAAACTCTGAAATAAATATATATATATATGGTCTGTCCAGAAGGTATCCAGCCATGTAATATGAAAAAGAGACATTTATTGAAGACACAAGATACAAGAAACATGGTACATAGGACAATGATGCCTCAGTCCCCTTCAAAGTAGGCACCTTGGGACCTCACACAGTTCTCCCAATCACCATCAGCTGCCCCATTGTATTTTCCTGTATCTCATTGACAGTCTGAAATCTTTTTCCTTTCATCTAAAAATCACCTAAAAAACTAAATAGGTGACTCTTGTTTTGAAAAAAGCCAAAAGTTGCAGGGTGTCAAATCTGGGCTGTAGCAGGGCTGAGTCACCTGGGTGATTTGATGTTTCACAAAAAAGCTCTGCTTGAGACATGATACATGAGCAGGCAGACTGTCATGATGAAGCTGCCAATCACCAGTTGCCCATAGCTGCTGCCTTCTGAATCATCCAAATAGTTTCTGCAGAGGAATGCTCAAGCTGAACACAAAATCTGATGAAGATTCATGGCTCAACTCAGTCATTTTTAATGTAATGGCCCCACAGTACACATGCTCACTGAGCAGCATCTACTGCCCCACTGACTAGTACAGTGAAGTCATCATTGTTCACACATGCACATTCCAGTTCACTCACTTCGGCTGTCAGGTTACATCAATGTCATTCAAGCCATTCTTGTTATATTAACAATGGCTGGACCTTTTCCAGACAGAAAAAATATATATATTTTATATATGCACGTGTGTGTGTGTATATATATACACACATGCACATATAAAATATACACATATACACACATATAAATAAAAAATTAAATATGTGCAAATATATGTAAATTTTAAAAGTCATCTAATAATCATTGCTACCTAGTAAATCAGAGTTAAATAACAATGACTGGCCTAATTTATTTTTTAGTTTTCACATTTATTTGATAACTATAACACAGACGTGGGCTATAGGGGTGAGATAACATGTGAAGTCTAAGTGAAACAAAGACTCAAAACTCAGGTATGTCTAATAAGAACAAGATGTTTTTTCAGTGACATAACAAGAATGAGGTGGGTGATGCAGACCACCTGCCCCAGCAACAAAGAACATTTTACCACCAATATTGTTTAAAATTGCCAGCATATGGTGATGATAAACAGCTGACTGAGTTTGAAACAGCTTTATTATTGCTTTAAAATTCTCTCTAGACAATGCATCTCTCTTTTCTCGCGCCCAGAATGGATGCCCACCGCAGTCCCTCCGTGTCTCTACGTAGGATCTGTACCCAGCATCTGCATCTGGAAGTTCCGCTTACTGCTCCCTCATACAGATCTCCTATTCCCAGCAAAACGAGATGGTCAGTCAAGATCCTCTCATGTATTACTAACGGCTCTACACCTGGGATTTTAGATCTTATTTTATGTTAGCATTCAATAGCAAACAAACATTTCTTTTACAAGTCTACAAGATTTTGCCTAACCGTGAAAATATTTTACAATTTTAAAAAAGTTCTTACCCATGATTTCAAACCAATAATCTGATGCAGTTAAAAAAAAAAAAGATAAAGTTTCAGAAAATCATGCTTTTAGAATAGGAAATATTCTTAGGAATTTCAAAGAGTATAATTTGTATTCATTTATTTATTCTTCTCCAGAAAGATTTAAATAAAATCTATAAGGTATATTTTAGGTCTATGTTTTATGATTAAAAAAGTAGTTGAAATCTACATTTAACAAATAACAGGTCCAAAACTGTCGAGCTTTTATTTACTCCTGTATTCATTCATTACTGTATGTTGCATAACTACCACAGTAAGACAATGTGAGCGATACAGAGTAACACATATCTCCTTACCCTTAATGACTGCATATCCAATAAAGAAGTGAAATGTAAAAATTCTATAATAAAAGAGCACACAATATTCTATAGGGTCGCAGGAGGAGTTAGTAGAGGAAATGCTAGAAAGCAACTGAAGTCAAACTAAGAAGGGTAAGTTTGATTTAGTAAGGCAAAGAGCTGAAAAAGCATTTCAGGCACAGGCAACAGGATGAGGGAGAGGAGTAAAAGGCCTGGGCACATTTGGAAAACTGCCAGTAGTGTGACGCAGTTTGACTACAACAGTGTAGGCAAAGATGCTGTGTATAACACAGCAGGAGCAATCACAGTCTTTCTGACCAAGAACTTTTCATGCCATGTTTAGGGAAAATGAAATTTTTATACACCAAGAAATTGAAGTCACTTAACTATATTAGTCTAGGAACTGTCATGATCAGATTAACATTTTAGAAAGATCACTATGACAGCAGTAAAAGAAGTGATATTGAGGGCAAGGGACAAATTGGTATAATCATGCATTTATCCCGGTATAGAATGGTGAAGGCCAGAATGAAGCCACTGGCCATGGGCATAGTTAGGACAGAATAAAATCATTACACATTTGAGAAAAAGATTTCACAAGACTTGCTGAATAAGTAACTAAATGTAAAATTAAAGTGGGAATGACTTGCAGATTGGCAGCTTTCATTACTGGGCCAGGATTTGTGGCATCTCTATGGGTAGGAAATAAGTGAGAGGTGATTTGCAGGGAGTGGGGCAGGAAGAGAAAGTGCAAGGGTGGACAGCCCCCTTCGCCTACCCTTTAGGGCCCACTCAGTGTATTTCTAATGGGACTATCAATCACCTGGCACTGCACGCAAGGGGCAGGCAAGTGACCCAAGCTACCAATCAGAAACCTTTTGGGGTGCTGACATAAATGCACCGGTGGGGGCAAAAAAGTGAAGACATATGGTCGGGGAACATACACTCTGACAATGGTAAGTCTGAAGACACCAACGGCAATCCTTAACTCAGGGCAGAGAGAATTTATCTACCAATGAATCTGTCCCTTACGATGGAGACAGAGAGAGGGAGCAATGCCCTGGTAAAACCATTTGAATCCTAAAGCCAGTCCCAACCTTTTGAACATCTCAGTTATTTAACAGTGTAAGTGGCTTTTTTCTCTTGCCTAAATATGTTACGCTTGTCCACTGAGTCTCCACTAAAACAATAATGACAATGATGATGATGACAATTAATAAAAAGACAGACCTTGAGCTAGCTAGGAAGGGAGCCTCAGGTAATGTCTAACCAGGAGTCGGAATTATAGGTCAGGAGTTCAGAACAGAGGTCAGTGGCTGGAGATACATAATAATTATGTTAATTATTTTATTGGGGGTGAGGGCAATTGGGCACAGGATATTATTGAAAGAGATTATTTTGAAACATCTGGGATACTCTGTAAATTTATTTTTATTTTTAATAACTGTGACATAAGAATAAAAACAC